>WBMV01000776.1:26035-46107 GCA_013396655.1 Campylorhamphus procurvoides | reverse complement strand
CTTTCAGATTAATTTACTCTGCATGTTTTGAAGCGGTGGTGTTTGGAAAGAGCTCTCATGGTATTCCTGAGGCCGTAAGTTCATCCTAGCAGTGGGCTTTTCTATTTGTTACTTGTCAACACATGTTGCACTCTCTTATACTTTTTATACTTTATATACTCTTTTATATTCTGTACCCCAAAACCCCCTAAGTAAAAGAACTCTTCTCTACTTTACCCACATAAAGTTGTCTTGGAAAGTTTTTTTCCCCTTTCCTGAAGGCAACACTATCTTCCTCTTTAATTTAGCTTTTTCTTTCTCACTTCCTTTTTATCTTATCCTTTTTATCTTTTTGTCATTCAAAACCCTCTGTCATGTGCTTATAGACAGAAGGTCAGGGACTAACATATTTCTATGCCAAATGCGTTATTTACTAATGAAACTTTGTGAGTTTCTGTGGACTCTCTAATTTTTGTCATTCCTTTCAAATACGAGCATCTACGAATTTTGGGTGCTCCCTTTCCCTTAATTATGGGACATCACACCCACTGCAGGCATCCTTTGCTTTTACAGTTGCTCTTGTTTGAGAAATGTTTGAGAATGTCACATGCAAGGCATTGCTCAAAGATAGTATTTGAGGATCATCATGTTCTTCCATTTGTTGGCCATCCTTAATTGTCAAAACAGAATACAGTCCCTACACATATTACAGGAGGTAGAAATAGCTTTTCCGCCACATTAATGTATTTCTCAGAGAGCAGATATTTCTGATCACTGTTAGTTCAATACTAGACTCATAAGAAATATCTCTGTTAAATATGCCTGCTTGAGGGCTGCTGCGGGAAGTCACTAAAACATTACATTGGTCCTATTCTCAAAAGAGCACTGTAACACAACAGGAAATATTTAAATGTGGTTAAAACTGTTGGCAGAGATTTCTCTTTCAGGATTTTCTCACAAAGTTTAGAATCAGCTTAAATGATTAACAGGCATGCTATCCAGCCCTAGCAATGCCTGCTTCCTTGAATGACTAGAGAAAAAAATAGAAAAGGAAAAAAACCCCCTGAACATTCCAAAGACACACACAGTTGTACCCAACATCAGGAGAAACAGTAGAATTTGATTAAAATAATAGAACTATTGAAAAGGTAAAGCTGTTTCTCACATTAAGTGTGTAGTAGCCAGCTAACAGTGTTCTCTCTGTGCAAAGTAGACCAAGCTAAGAAAATTGAAAATGTGTTTGGCAATCCTAGTAAAACTTCCATTTGTCTGCAGAGGTGGGGGTGGAGGGGGGGTGGGGAGAGTAAAACAAAAGCAAACAAAAACTCCCAAACAATATTGTAAAATTTAGCATGTCTAGCAAGCAGTTTGGCTCAGGAGCAGCCTAGAAATGAACTAGACTGTTGATATCACAGAACAGGACTGAAGATCATTGGCAGAGTTTTGTGGGAGTTGTGTATAAAGCATTTGCTTGCATTTTAACTTGCTCAAACTAATGTCATTTACCTTTTGTTAAACTAGCTACTAAATTCCTGCATAACCTTTGGAGCAAGGGAGGTAGAAGCAGAATATGAACTTCCAAATACAGGACAAGTTTGCAATAAGTAAATGTTAGTGGGCTACTTTTTGTCTGCTCTGAGCTGAAAATTTGCAGCATTCATGATGCCCACAGAAAAGCAGTTATTGAAACAAATGGGCACACGTCAGAAATCTCAGAAACTTGGAACATGTGGTGGTTTGACCCTGGATAAACACCTGGTGTACAGCAAAACTCTTTCAAGGCCTTTACTTCCCCCCCCTTTCACCTTCCAGAGGGAAAGGAAAAAAATCAGCTAGGAATTTACGGCTAGAGACAACAACAAAAAGAGGAGCTTTGATTAATAACACGGGCAAGGCAGAACTTAGAAGAATGCTTAAATTTATTACTCACAACCTAAAAACTAAAAATAAGAAATAAAAACAGGTTAGAAACACTTTTCCACCACCACCCCTCGGTCTGTCCATACCCCCTCCTTCCCCCAGTGGTGTGGGGGACAGGGGAATGGAAAGGTTACAGTCAGTTGTTATTGGGTNCCTCCTGCACTAACCTTCATGTCTGCACTGTGATGTTGTTAATCCATGGCTGTGGATTTCTCACTGTGCAACAACTTCTTAAATATGTTTTCACGCAGGGGCGTAACTTAATGGTTCAAAAGCAGGAAGTTTTTCTTGGTGCTGGCCCTCATTGGCTCTGCTCTATAGGATGGAGGAAAACTTCCAGAGGCTTCCAACAGAAGCCAATCTTCCTCTTATAAAAAAAAAAACCTAATCGGAGAAACTCACAACAGAACAAAACATCTGTTCTCCACAAACTTCTCCAACACTAGTTCTTCCCACAGGCCACAGTTATTCATGCTTCAGTGTGGGTCCCTTCCACGGGGCACAATCCTTTAGGAACAGACTTCTCTCTCACCATGCTGGTCTTCAGGCTGCCTCACCATGGTCTTCCCCAGGCACTGCATGGAAATCTCTACTCCAGTACTTGGAACACCTCCTACCCTTCCATCTTCAGTGACCTTGGTGTCTGCAGAACTATTGCTATTATATATTCTCAGTTCTCACCTCTGAATACTGTTAACCAGCAGGTTCTGTTTTTCCTCTTCTTAAATATGTTGTCTCAGAAGTGCTACCAACACTGATGGTGATCTTGGTGGTGGCCAGTGGTGAGTCAGTCTTGTAGTTATCTGGCATTGGCTCTAGCAGACATAGGGGAAGTTTTTGGCAGCTTCTCACAAAAACCACCTCTCTAGCTCCCCTGCTACCAAAACTTTGCCATGCACACAAAGCAATAGAGCAGATCAACAACTAATAGACCTATACTGTGTGAATTCATAATCAATTCCGAGTAAAAACAGCATTGCTGGAAGTGAACTGAAGTTGCTCTGAGAAGGCAACTTTCTTCATTTACAAATTCAGTGAACACTGACTTTTATTTTTTAAAAAATCAATATTGTTATTGGAGAAGAGAGACAGACAAAATAGTTGTCCATTTGAACAAGCCAATAAAAGTCAAAATCCTGAAGAAATTCCTCAAGAGGAATAATTACATTGAGAGAATTTCATTAGTGCAGAGATTATCTTGAAGTAAATTTCAGCATCAGAAGTCAATAACTACCCTGAGTGTTTTGTCATTATTTTACCAGTTTTCCACTAGAGACATACTTCTGTGGTAAAGACAAAATAAGCTAAATAACTAAGATCTGCCACAGTGTTTTGAATAGCAAACTAATTCTGTTTCTAAATGGCCTTTTATTTTTCTCTTGGCATTTGCTTATATTTTATCTTGCCTTGACAGTCAACAGAAGTAATGAATTGTCAAGTCAACAACAAGTTCTAGTTCTGTCCTGTATTCAACATTCAGTACGTTGTTTAATATCACCTATTACGCATCTATTGAGAACATGCTTAGAGTTATTCAAACAGTTTTGAAGCCTGAAAAGACTCAGTCCTATAACAAAATATAATAAAGATAATTGGTCTCCTCGATTTTTGGTCTGATAAAAAACTGTTGGGTTACCTTTCATATTTAATACTTAGCTTTATTTCAAGTGTTGTGGTTTTTTTCATATCAGGAAGGTTTAGAATATTTCATCACATCTACCTTGTGTCTTATTAAATACAATATGAGAGGAGAGAGTAAAGTTTAGTCTATGTTGACTAAATTAATTGCCTACTGGATGGTAAAACAATAATATAAAACTCTTCTCTCTTCATTTCTAATTCCTGCTGTGGTCATAAGATCATCTAGTCGCACATACTCTTGATCAGCTTGTTTTGTATCACACAAATACAAATGTATTAAATCTGGTAGTTTATTTTTGGGTAATACCTTCCAGACTGCAGATGATGTTCTTTTAGAGATATGAAGGATCCATGACTGCTTTTTCCAGTGTTTAATCACTTTCACTGTTCAAAATGTATTCATTAGTTTGATTCCGCTTTCTGCCTCTGGGTTTTGTTATGCCTTTCTTAGCCTGGAAAACTGAGAAATACTTGAGCAACCGCTTTTTCTCCCTGTGAAAGTACTTCCAAGCTGTAATCAAGTCACTTTCAAGGTTTTTCTCTCAAAAAGTGTGAACTCTTTATGTATATCCATGACAAACATTACTTCCTGCCTCTTGGATCATTCTATGGTTTTTGCACTTTGCCCAGTTTCATGTGTTGAATTTTAAAATGGGACTCTATGATCTGTACATAGTATTCTGACTTTGATAATGCCTAATTTGCATACAACAGAAAAGGTCACTTTCTTTTTTAACTTACTGTTCCTCTACATCTAAACAGATGACAACATCACAAATCTACATCAAAGAGAGATATTTAGAATCAGTTATGCAAATCCAGTGATCTCTTGAAACTGCTTAACATGTATTATTTCTTTACTACACCAGCACATCTATTTATATCAAATTTCACAGAATGCCTTGTTTCCAATATTTTAACGGAGGGAAGTACCAGCAGAATGAACTGCCATTATTTCCTCTGATAGATCCCCATTAATTGAGGGAAAAAAGGGCTCAAAAAATTCACAAAGATAAAAACTATCCACTTTATGAGAAACATAACAACAAACTGTACTTCCCCCCTTACACAGAATACACAACTCCTTCTATCTTATGTGCAAGGGGATCTATTTTTAATAAAAAAAAAAAGTCACATTTTATTGTAGCAAAATACAGCAAACTCAGAGTTAACTTACAGTTAATGTAATTTGGCTAAGATGGTTATGATATCAATTGCTTTCATTTATATATTCTGCACAGTGTGGTTGAAACAATTTGCATAGAACAAATTACTAGTTATTCTGAAACTATTTTCTCATAGCACAATACTCCAAATGTTCTATAATTGCATCTGATATCTCTCTGACAGGTTTTGATATTTCATACCCATTGAATGAACAAAGTATGCACTCTATACAGCAGGATGCACTAAGAATAAAATGAAATCTGGCACTTACATGCCACTTCCATTGATATTCATACAAGAAAGTTTCGTTGTTTAGCAGTTCATTCCAACACTCCTCAAAGTGAGTGGAAAGACTTACAGCAACACCTATGACAGCTGAGTCATAAATAGAGGCCCAGCCAAGGCAAGCTACCTATGGCACATTAAAATGAGACATCAAGGCAAGCACTCATCCTGGATGAAAACTAACCAGACTGTTGTTAACAGTGTTAATCTGTTTTGCAGTAAATGTATAGTAGCCTGCTTAAGTTCAAATAAATAATCAAGTCTATCAATAAATTATTCAGGCATTTCTATGCTGCAGGTTATGTACCAGACACATTTCTTTGACTGCGAACACTCACTCTTTGCATTCTTGTAGCATCTTAGTCTTTTTGAATGTGAACAAAGTCCATTTCATTCCTTGGTTTAAGATTTTTTTGTTTTGTTTTGGGGACTTTGGGGTTTGTTTTTAGTGCTTTGGTAACATCCAATGCCATGTCAAAACAGCAACAGAAATTTCTGATGCCAAATGAATGGGATTTTGAAGAATTTGACAGACACATAAAATTTTACTAGTACCAGATATAATTTCTTTTTACCTTTTTGACTGTTCGTTTGCAATTAAATTTTCTGGGTTTTGGAAAAGTTTAAATTTTAGAAAAAAGTCTTCCAAACCTCAAAAGGGTTTTCAACAATAAAGTTATCTTTATTTCTCTATGTGTCATTATTTCACTGTTTCCAACATGAGTTTGTGTTAAGAGTTTTCAATAATTAGGCAGATATCTATTCCACTAGTTCGTCATGGCTCCTGTAAACACACTAGGATGCATCTTACAAGCTTCAAGACAGTTACATATTAATTCATAAGAATTTCTCCAATTTCAGTGCTTTCCTTAAATTACTACTCATGTAATGGTAATAAACCTTACTGGGATTGATAGGATGCCCTGTGTTGAAAAGGACCTTAAAGATCTTCTAGTTCCAACCCCACTGCCGTGGACAGGACACCTTCCACTAGTCTCAGAGATCTATCCAACCTCGCCTTGAATACCTCCAAGGATAAGGCATCCATAAATTCTCTGTGCAACCTGTTTTTTTTGCCTCACTGTCCTCACAGTAAAGAATTTCTTCTTAATATCTAATCTAAACTTACTCTCTTTCAGTCTGAAACCATTCCTGGTTGTCCTACCACTACAAGCTCTTGTAAAAGGTCTCTCTCTGTCTTTCTTGTAGGCTGCCTTCAGATACTGGAAGACCACAGTTAGCTCACCCTGAAACCGAGGTGAAGCTCTTTTCCAGGCTGAACAATCCCAATTCTCTCAGTCTTTCCTCACAAGAGAGGGGCTGCATCCCTCTAATCACCTTCCTGACCCTCCTCTGGACTCGCTCCAACAAATCGATGTCCTTTCTGTACTGGGGACCCCAGAGTTGGATGCAGCTGGATTATTCATATACTAAAAGTACTCATAAAGTATTCATATACTAAAAGGGCACTTAGGTTATGAATCCAGGACCAGTTGTTTAGTCTAACATCCATACACATAATGAAAATTTTCTACTTAACTGAGACTTGATTTCATCTTCCTGAAGAGCACTAATTTTTCTTCTCACTTTCATGTAGAGCTTGTTGCCTTCAGTCTACTTAAAGTTGGTCTGAAGTTCCTGACCTGTTAGCGTCAAGAAGCACAGGTTACTTCTGTGTCATTACAGTGATTGATTCTTGTTGTACAGCTTCCTGATGGTAATTAAGCAGTTTTTAGGCTTGCCAGAAGTATAACATTTTGAACTGTATTTATAAAGTAAACATTTTGAAGATAATCTAAGATTCTTCAATACGTGATCATCTGTTTGTAAAACTAGAGAAAGAAAGCTTCAGTATTGCTTAGTGTAATCCATTTCCCAAAACTGCTAGCCTTTCTATTGACATTTAAAGCTAGGGATAATAAAGCTGACACAATTATTCTAGTGTACTTTTTAAGCAATCAGGGAGGAAAAATGTTTTTTTTGATAAATACAACTATCTTTTTTAAATAAGAGTTCATTTCTGCATACTGCATGAAAGCAACAAACGAGTCAACATATTTTTCCTCTACTTTTTCTGTAAGTGTAATCACTGTACAAGGGATAAAATAGATCTTAAAACGTGAAACAGATAATTTTATTGGGAAAATCTACTCATACTTCATACTGTACTGAAGATCTGAATACAATATTTAATTCTTTCCCTGTTTTCCCCTGTATATTTCATAATACTTGTTTTAGAGATTTTGTAATGATTTATATTAATAATATATGCTTAATTCCTATGAATGTGTGTAGAATTTATTTGAGATAAATATCTTCTGAAATATAAAATCTTTATGAAGCCTTACTAACTGTCAGTTTGAAGCAATTTTTTTCCTAGTCAGTGGTGGTTTTGCAAAGTTAGAATGGTCTGCAGCAAAGTCCGTTTAGTTTTGACAAAAGATGTAATTCCTTGCCAAGACAGAAAGGCCATTTAAGTTAGTCCAACTTGTAACATTTCCTCTGTCCACATATTAAAAGTCAGTTCAAAATACCTAGACTACATTTTCCATGAAATCTGCCCTCTTCTCAAATGTCAGAGAACTCTCATGATCTCAAAGGAGTTACCATACAGCTCATACCTCACAGGATTGTTATTTTCTCCAGCAAGTATAGTACACAGAAGTCAAAACTGGTTTCAGATAGTCTGTAATTTAGTCAAGCAAATCAACATCTTGCAATCAGTTTAAACTAAATTTTAGATTAGAAACAAAGGTCTGAATTAAAATATCGCTGAAATTTTTGTTCTCTGGAAAAAGTTTTCAGATTTTTATATTAACTATGATAAGTACAATGTGTAACTATTTTCATTTCCTGGAGGTATACAAAGTCTGAATTTATTTCAGCTCAAAGAAATGCTTGAAAATCTTCAGGAAGAATAGTATTATTAGTTATAACTTCATGGCCCCTTGAGAGTTCTAATTACTTTGGAAAAGGAAATACAAAATGTGTTATAAAGGGCATGAGCAAACAGTATTGAAAATGTTTTGTCATACATTCTGGAATCCAGTAATGTGTTTGCCGTTCTGTCCTATACACATAATTTTCTTCAGTTTGAGGTTTTTCTGCACACAAGCACAATGATCTGTCATTTATTTCTCCATGCAGAGGAAAATATTGTACAGAAAAAAATAACATTCATAGTACATGCAGTGTGGAAATTGAGCTGCATATATAGGGGTAAAGAAGACCCAGTCCCACATATATGCAGGGGAGTCACATACACACAAAGAGACACCTGAGAGCAGAAATATTTCCTTGGACAGATATCTTCTTGTGCCTCAGCTGCTTAAAACTTGTCCCTTAGAAGGCTGCCATAACCATGGGAGCTCTAAGGTTGTACTTGAATGTTCTGTGTATTTTAATGTAATTTCAAAACCTGTGAAGTAGATTTTTAGAGCAAATGTAGAATATTCTGGAAAGCAGCTTTAAACCTTAGTCTTTTCCGTCTGTATCTTTGTGCCTCATCTTACCTGAATTTCATCTACATCTATAAAAAGATTTTGAAAATAAACTTTTCAACTTTATCCCTCAAAATATGGAAAATTATTGGAAAAAATAAAATTTATAAAGCATCTCTGGACTTTCTTACCCTCTAAAAAAAGGGTAGTGGTAGCTTTTATTCTTTAATACATTTTCAAAATTTTGCAGTTCTCACACAGAGTTCTCACAAGAACAGTTGCTTTGTGAACACCTTGGGACAAAGACAGGAGTACGCTATATAATATCATTTCACATTAATATGCTGAGTTTTGTGCATGCTCTGCATTCACTCACTTTAAAAAGGCAAAACCATCACATTCATACATCTTGAGAGAGTTCTAGAATCTTAAACGCACAAATCATAAAATCAGGCAAGACAAGTATTGAGGAAGCATGTAATTTTTTGCTACTGTCTTTGACAGGCCTAGGCTTTTCCTTTATTCATGTCATAAAGCATAAACCCAAATCTCCTATATAGGACAACACTGACAACTAAGCTGGTCATCAGCATATAAGCTATTATTTCCTGTTTATCCTACAGCTTTGACAGGGAGGAGAGAACCTCAGTAAAAGACAAAGACAAAATATCAGCTGTGCCTGAGAGACTATTACTTGGAATGGGTGATAATTTGTCTGGAGCACAGGTTGTCAATAACCATTTCCATCTCCCAAGTCAACAGTATGTATACAATACTGTGGTTTGGTTGCCACAAGAAGGTTAATTCAAACAAAAATCAGTTATAAAGGCAGATACATAAAAATCCCCCCAAGCGTTGGACTTTAGTACTACATTCCAAGAGAAAGAAAAATAACAAACAACATAACTGGTGCAAGTTCAGTTGGCTGAACCATATTTGAATTGCACTGAACCTGACAGCAGCAAGTGCTCTTCTCCCTCCCCCTGAAAACCTTCTTTTAAAACTCTACAACGACTGTGATACAGCCTGAGGCTAAATACCAGCACGTAGAGAAATATATGACATCTCTGTTCATTTCAGTTTTTCAAACTTCATCTCAAAGCTATCATTCAGTATATGTTGAAAGCAGAAAAAAATACTGCAACTATAATTGTAATGCCTGCAGGAAAACACTATGTGCAGAAAAGTATGCACATAGCACATTTCTATGTATTGTTCTTTTGATGTTCTTACAGAGTTTGAATTTAAGGGGAAAGCATATGTACATTTCAGCCCATAAGCAGCCAAAAAAAGGAGTGTCACATAGCTCATATGAAGCAGGTAAAACAGCCTTTTTCAAACACTATTGGCAGATATGAGTATATGCATGTATGCATGCACCCTCATTCTGTCAGTGAAATTAAAAAATGATAACTTTGTACTTCATGATGTTTTGCAAATTTGATGAACCCACAGCAGGAACTAGCAACCCTTAATGTTTCTATTTAACTTTAAATATGTTTTTGCTTTTTATTCAACTATGAACAAAAGAGACTTCAATTTCAGCTAGTACCTTGAATTTTCATGTTGATCTCTATTCCAAACTATCAATGAAAAAACTCAGTTTTGGTGTCAGGTACAAATATATGCAGTACAGAAAGGAATCTGAGAGTCTCCAATACAAGCAGTTTATGGTATACTTATTGGATTGGTTCAGAGTACACATACCTTCAAAAACTCAAGAAACATTGAGTTCAAATTAAATCTAAATTTAAGATCCAGAAGTAATGCTTTTATAAATGTTTGTAATGACAGTATCCTTCATAGTTCATAAAAAAAAATAAAAACAATATGCTTCACAGAGCTTCTATATAGGATTCATGTTCACATTCTCAGGAAGATTTAGAAAAAACAGGCACGTTCTTTTATTTCCAAATATTCCTGCAGGAACCAAGAAAAGGCCTTTTAGTCGATAAACTAAGAAATAAGGTCATCTATTATACCTTTGAGAACTTCTTACCCAGTGCTTGTAATTCCCAAATCCAATTAAAGAAAAAGTGACTGCTGTCTCACATATTAGAATAGTAACAACAGCTTCCTTTACTAGGAAGTAAACTACTATCTAACTCTAGGTTTGGGTTTTTGAGACCACTATCAGACGATGCTTAAGAGCTGTTGAAGAAATTATATATTATTGCCTTTGGACCATGTTGGTAGTACTTTTATAGTTACTAATACAAAATAAGGAACATATTTCACCACTTGTGCACCCTTGAGAACTTCTGAAGTCTCTGTGTGAAGCACAACAACATAAGAAAATGTTTCAAATTCTTAGGCCACACCTGGATCTTTAGATTACAGTGGTTTTGATATCTCCTTATCCATTCATCTTATTCCAGGTTTGTACATGGTATTTCTTTCAACTTCATTTGATGCATCTTAGCCTTCATAGATATTGCACATTCTTATGTCTGCACCTGCTTTCCACCACACTGAAAGTAAGTTGTCAAGGTGAATAGGCCAGCACAAAGCACTGTATTATTTTTTTGATCTCTCTTGATTTTGTCTTAACAATACATACTTTCAGCTGTCCTGTATATCATATTTCATATGCAACTAAATGAGTCTCTGAGAACTCATTATTATCCAGCCTGGTCATCAAAGGTTTTGAGGGTATAGCAGTTTCTGTTTTTTACTTAATAACTCACCTGATGCATAAGAGGTCAATGTAAATTACCAAAGGCCTGTAATTTAAACATTTTCTGGCTTTCAGCTTCACAAATTTGATGGACATCTTAATGGTGTTACTACGATTACTGAGGAACATAAAGATCACCCTTTTTGAAGGGCTCACAGCTGCAACCACTGTCACAATAAGCTTCAAATTACAGTTGTGTTTTCTGAAACGAGATTTGTATTTTCTGTCAGATATATTTAATACCTTCAGAATGCTTCTGCCACATGTGCCATTAACTTCACCTGAAATGTAACAATCCCTTGTAAAATTACATTGAATGGGCTGATACTTCTCTGCAATGAACTCCTGATATTGCAAAGGTTATGCTTTATTCAAGATTTTCTTTAGGATTTCTACTAAAAAAAACCTGGGAGAAACTCTTGATAGTTTCATATGAAATCATTTGCACAATGACAAATTCTTCATTAAACAATCTGGCAACAAATTTTCATTAAATTGAAAAGCTATCAAATTATATAAACTTACTTTGCTTAAGCACTTAGGCTGCAATATACATTTATTAGTTTCTAAGCTTTCTTCTGATGTATGAACAATTTCTAGACAGAAACAAAATTGATTTTGCAATAAAAGTAGAATTAAAGAAAATAAACTAATAGAAATCTGTTAATTTTTATTCACTTTATTTTGTACCATCTGTATGCTAAGGAATTTGTACATGATATAGTAAACAAGTGCACATATGGACAGGAATATGTGCCAAAATATTCTCCAACAAACTGAAATGTTAAAGTAAAATGACAGGTAGGTAGACAACTTCAACCTGTGACAGGAATACCATTAGTTATGCATTTACTAGATTTTTAGTGTTTAGGGGTCTCTTTTTAAATTAATGTCATCTTTTATTTTATCCACTTAATAAGATTCTATTTCAAGATTGCAAAGAGAGCAGAAAGCAATGTAAAAAACATGTCGCCTCTGAAAGGATTCATCAAGACTTAGCTACATTAGCAATTCTATTTCACCATGCTTTGCAAGTTGTGAATTACATTGATAGGCATTCTATCTGTACTCTGCTAGCACTGCTTTCTGTGGTGTCTAATTGATGCTAGTATTATTTAGCATATATACGATAGGAGGCTTTTACTTAATTCACAGTGTTGCCAGGTTTATATAGCACAACAATTTCCCCCCATCCCTGCCCCACAGATAAGAACTAAAAACAGAAAGTCACCAGCAATTTCTGGGTGCTGCTGGGCTAGCTAACATCCACAAGGAGGAGACAAATTTACCTTTCCTTTTAGCATCACCCTGTGGTGAGATTTCTTGTGGTCAAGAGATGAAGAACTTCAGCAGAAAACTCCTGACTATGAGGGAGATCAGTGTGATAATGTATCTAGAGGCAAAAGTGGAAAATCCCTTCTGTCACTATGCTTGAAAGTCAAAATGACCATGCCCTAATGGCTCTTACTAGCCTCACAATCTTTTATCAGTACATGAAGTACTCAAATTAATATTCAAAAAGTGTACAGCTCTTTTAAGGGGGATATCAATTTGACCTCAGATATCTGGCTTGGGAAATAATGAGTCTGCAGTTAACATTCAAGCTAAACCTACTGGAAGCCCCTTCAGTTGGGCAAAGACATATATAGAATCCCTGCCTACCTCAGAGCACAGGAGATTCAAGTTAATATCAAACTTGCCCTTCTTGATTTTGCTGAGAGCTCTATGGAGCCTGTTCAGCCATCACTGAAAGCCTCTTCAAGTCCCATCAGTGGAAAAATATTTTGCCTGGTTATGGACCTTAGGTATGGGGTGTATGTTGGGAGTAATAGAAATAAATTTTTTTTTTTATTTTTTTTTTACTATTTGATATGACTAACCAATAAAACCTGGAGTGGAAAATCTGGACCACGTGAGTCAGAGTCCTGATCCTGCTCCTTTCTATGCCTTCCTATGTCAATACTTCTTGTGCCAGAGCACGGGTTCAGTCTCCAGGACAATCATTTACCACTGTGAAAGACACTTGTACCTGACATCAAAACACTCTCAGCAATTCCGAGGAGCTCTAAATAAGTTCAAGGAGCACCTACAGAGTGATAACCATGTGTTTAGGCTCAACAAAATATTGACAGCTGCAGAATATTTCTGAGTCCCACAAGACAGTACTCAGGCTCTCAATCTACTCCACAAAGCTATCACAATAGCATTAAGCACTGATGCTGTGAGGGCAGTGAGCCATAAAATCAATGTTTTCAACTACCAGAAAAAATCCTCTCCATCCTTTGCTTGTGCAGCTGTTCCTTCCCCTTCTGATTTGTAAGCAGGGAACAGGCATGTAGAAGCAAGTACTAGTAAACCTTGACCCAATCTTCAGCTTGTTAGACACAGGCACTAAGACAGAACAACTAGGGAGCTATTTTTCAGCTAGTGAAAGACATGCATTTTCTCTTTCTCTCTCTTTTACACATCAGAAAAAAATGGGAAACCAACAAGTCTGATGCATCCCTTTTGTGATTTAGTAATTCTCCAGGTTGCTCCTGAGGCAATACAGTGATGTAGTACTTTTCCTTCAGGGGAAGGAAAGTCATAGCATAGCCCTTGCTTAAATGACATTTCATAAACACTTTTTTCTGTTGGCATAGCTTCTAGCAGAAAATGCCATCTTTATATAAGATAAAGTACCTTGATGAATTTAGTCCAAGAAACATATCTTACACAGTGTAAGTCAAGCCAAACAGAAATAAAGAGGGAAAAACACATAGCCTGGTCAGTAAGTTTGTGTTCTCATATAACCACAAACTACAACCTTCTTTCAGAGCTGCTGGCAACTTCAGTACAAGAGGAACTAGACAGGTTGCTGAATCTCTGCTATGTTGATCCTATTCATGTACGTATTAATCAAGAATATATTTTCAGAACAGTACAGCAAAATGCAATTCAGAAATTATGAGGGCAAAGGAAAACTTTTAAACAGCAAATATCAAATGATATTGAGACAGATAAATTGTTGTGCATATTGGAAGGGATAAACCCACTGATTTTTCTCAGAACTATCAACTGGTTGCAAAGAAAATGATAAAGATAGAAGAAATGCACATATTGTTGATTCTGTTTTTCTTTAGAAGACAAGAGAAAAGAGACTGTGTATTTGGTTTCCCATTAGAACCCACATTAATGGCTGGCAAAGGAAAAAGTTACAAAGAGTGATGAAACAGCCTGATTCTATTGCCTTTATTATGAGGTATCACTCATCCTGCATTGCTAAATACCTTCTCTTTGCCCCCTAACATGTCTTTTGGGAGCTTTTTTTTTTCTCCAGCTGTTAGCAAACACAACTTTCCTGTAACACTCCAAACTAACAGACTGATTATATATGGCTAATTTTCTGAGCAGAAAACTCCTGCATGGTAACACAGCATGTCATTGAGCTGAGACAAAACTCCTTTGAGAGGTGAGCAAGATCAATTCTATCTGTTGAGGTTAAACTTTGCACTCTGCAATATATCTACAGCTCTCAGTAAAAGGCCCTAGAAAATTCTGTTTTCAGAAAACACTCCGTATATTTTACGAAAGAATTACATTTGAGACAAATCATGTGGCTGCTCTCTACCAAAGGTTTCCCTCGTTCTATTAATTTTCAGTGTTATTACCTCCATCGGGGCAATTATAAATATCACTTAGCAACAAGTGTCCTGTATTCCTAACTGCCATGACCTATTCATAGACCACATGATTTTAAGCCTTTACTCACTCAGACAGCTTTTCTACCGAGAGATCTTGAGCTATTAACTCAGCAGACAGCCTTGCTCTATAAAAGTAGCTACAAATGGTTTCAGAAACAAAAACATTTCCATAAGATGAAATAAGAAAATCCAATAGCTGAAGTATACTTTATACAGTGACATACCATTTTTAACAGTCAACAGGATCATGACACTGAGAAAAATTTTTATGAAGTTTAGCTTTTAGATATTTTAAAATATTATCAGCAAATCTTAGTGCAAATTAGAATACAGTCTTTCCTAAATCACCATGAAAAGAAAAAAAACAACTGTTACAAAAGATTGTGGGGTCTTGGACTACCTGTCAACCTGTGTCTTGATTACAGTAAATTTTATCTTTCTCAATTTCTTGTTAATGCCAAAGTAGACCTTTAATTACCCAAATAAAAAAAAATGAAAGAAAGAAGACAGGGCAAGAATATGAGAGGCAAATAAAATAATTGGGAAAAAAAAAGGTACGGCTTAATTAGGGATTTAACTTTCATGAGTCAAAACCCACTGCTTTAAACACTTATATATAAAGCGCAGTCTACATCTTACTGAAGTCTACAGAGGAAAAATCCACTTCAGCTTTAAAGGACTTTGGATCAGCCCCATAAATATTAATTTTGTTTTATACAAGTCCATAGATTAAGGTTTTCCTTCCTTTCAAGGGAAAGCTGACCCACTAGTGGTACCTGGCAGCTTTGAGACAGTATGGGTTCCTGCATGCCCCTACTTACACAAGGCCAGTTCTGTGTTTATACGCTTTCTCCTGAAATGCCTCACTGTCTCATAGGAATTACTAAAGGGATGCACAGGATGCTTCCACCCTGAATTATGGAAAGTTTCTCTTTCTAAATGGCACTACTCATCATTTATAACAGTATCTTGTCTGGCCAAGCACATGTAGTGCATTACAGGTGACAAATTCTAGTCAGTAGTGTGGACTCACAGGAGATATCAGAGTATGAGCAAACTAAATATCTCTCTGAGAAGATCACTGTAGTGTTCCCAGTCTAAACCACTTCCTAAAGACATAGAACAGCAATGATTTGCTGCAGAAACAATTTTGTCTTTTCATGTCTTGTTTAATGAAACAGCCTGTGAGAATAAAATGTAATAATCAGATTCCCTCTCAGTAAATAAGTGTTGCCATTACATTATCTTCCTTCTCCTACAAACTTTACCTCTCTAGTGGACTAATAGAACTTTCCCAAGAGAAGAAAACCAAAGAAGGGGGCATAAATGTGATGAAAATACAATTCATATATATCCAAGCAGCTCTGCGATTGTTTTTCATTTTATTTAAATTTGTCCCTGTCTTCTACAAAACATCCAAACACAAAACATGGAATGGTGTCCCTATTTTAAAGTACACACACACACATACACATATATACACACCAGACCTTTTGTAACACTTCTGGTTTTACCCAATTCTGCCTAATTCTTCACACAATTTTCACTTTCATTTCCTTCTCTTTATAATCTTGCACAGGATTCTTTCCTCAGATGTAACTGAAAATAAGCAAGTTTTCAGCCTCAGCTCATCCTTTTTTGCTAAAGTTTACATGATAAAACCTTCCTGGAGTAGTTAAGCATTCACAGTTCAAATTTCAACTAAAGGGGAAAAAAAATCCAGAAACATTGTCTGTTTCTCAATTTTTTTAATGAATCAGGTCTAGATTTAACCAGCTAGTGGTTCCTCTTCTGTCTTCCAGAAAAACAAGCTGTCTTCAGAATTATTTTTCTCCTTAACAAAATTGTAGTGACTTTCCCATCAGCTTTCCTCTACTTCTGACTTTTTCAGCAGAGACCTAAAGTCCTAGACAGGCTGACAATTGCATGGGAGTCACTTTTGCAAATGTCTTTAGATCTGAGTCAAAGAGGGGTTTATCCTTATAGTTTAACTTAACTTGTTTTCCACTCTTCAGAATAACCTTTTTCATAACTGTAGATAGTCTTCATGTATTAGCCATTCAAATATACCATGGTAGAAAACAAGCTTTGCTTTTGAGTTTGTACTTTACTGTAATGCTACCATATACATTCATTCTCAAACACTTGATGAAAGCTGCTTAAAGCTTTGTCGTTCCAATTCCAAAAAGATTTTTAACTTTCATTTTCAACTAGAATACAGGCAGACAAATCTTACAGAATAAGACCTGTAGAAACACTTGTTGTCTAAAGATTTCATTTTCTCACACTATCATAATTCTTGCGCAAATTTGAGTCTCAAAATACACAGGAATTTTTATTAGTTTTAAAAGATTAACTTTGCATCCAAAGCCACTTTGATCATTGATGTATTCTTATGACAGTAAAGCAGTGTAAGAAAGAATTTAACACTATCAGTTCTTAAGGAAAAAGACTCCATAACCTTTGAATCCATATTAATTTATAGACTGTTGCACAAGGAAGGCTAATGTAAATACATTGATAATGTAATAAAAGAAGTTAATTACTTTGTTCCCTTCTGCACACAAAAACAAAAAAAAGAGGATGTGACTGAATAGGTTACTCATACCTTAAAAAGCAGGGAGAAAACATCTCCTTAATATGGTTCTATTAAAGAAAAAAAAAAAGCATGATTTGAAAATAAACAAACAAACAGAACACAAACAATTTTTTCCTTGGCTGGAAGTTTAGGAGGAGACTGCTGAGTAACAACAGTCACTCAAAGGATTTGTATGATTTGAAACGAGCCATGGTGAAAAGGAACAAAATAATAAACGTTCATAACATGTCTGACTGAAAAAGTCTTTCTATGTCTGTAAAGAGGTAAGTTCAAACATAATGCCTTTAGGCAGAGAACTCTTCTGCATGAGGCCTGTTTCAGAGAATGGCATCAGAACCAAGTTAATTCATTCTGAAGGGTAGGTATTAATCTTGCTTAGGAAACAAAATGAGCAGTTGAAAGATAGTAGAGAGTAGTCAAGTTGTTCTTCTTTTATCTGTTTTTCATTTTTTGAAATTTTATGTTTTATCATAGAAATCATACTTCACCAGTTCCAAATCTAAGATGTAGAAAATTAGTCACTGCATACACTTTTTTCTTTCTTCCTTGTCTCAGACAGAACAAGCTGCTGTGAGGGTGCTTCCCAGTCCCTGGAAAACTGGGCTGCATAATAAATAGGAACATATACATACCAGTGCATATTAATGATGCACCTGAAATTATTTGAAAGGACATTTGCCCACAACTTTTCAATTGAAGTAGTAAGAATCAGCAACCACAAAAAAAAAAAAAAAATCATGGAAAAATCATAAAAATACTTTTGCAGAGAAGAGTTGTGGGGGAACACCGCCTGAAGGATCAGCAAGACGACCAGGACAAACATTTCTACAAGTGGATGGACCTGACTGTCAAATGATCATACCCAGAATTCGACCATAACCGCGCATTGTAGAAGTTGATGTTTTCAACAAAGTTTTTAATATAGATAGTAATTATATGTATTAGATAGACAGTTATAGTTATTCCATTTCATCTGTATTTGTACGTTTGTCCCCATTGGCTGTTACCACTCCAGTTACCGTTTCCCCATTGGTTGCTTGATCCCCGTTTCCTCATTGGCTAGCCAGTGGTGCAGTGCAGCATCACCATATAAGGCTAGCCACTCCCAGTTTCCCCATATTTGTATTGTCCCCTCCTTTCCTTCCCCACGCTTGTTGTGCTCCACCCTAACTCCTCCCAGCTTCTAGAAGCCTCTCCACCAAACCCTATATAAGTCCCATGCGTCCTAATAAAGTGTTCCAGTCTTCTTCACCCTTCCGTGGCTGTGAACCATTCCTTTATCTTCCCGGCGGAACGCGTCAAAGAGTCAACCCCAAAACGAGTCTAGGAGTAGCATGAGAGGTTGCAGTGGCGGAAAGGACCTTGCTGAAGGAGTAGGTGCCACCAAAGCTCAGTTTGGCACAACACAAGTGTTATAGTTTCAACACTNACAAGTGGATGGACCTGACTGTCAAATGATCATACCCAGAATTCGACCATAACCGCGCATTGTAGAAGTTGATGTTTTCAACAAAGTTTTTAATATAGATAGTAATTATATGTATTAGATAGACAGTTATAGTTATTCCATTTCATCTGTATTTGTACGTTTGTCCCCATTGGCTGTTACCACTCCAGTTACCGTTTCCCCATTGGTTGCTTGATCCCCGTTTCCTCATTGGCTAGCCAGTGGTGCAGTGCAGCATCACCATATAAGGCTAGCCACTCCCAGTTTCCCCATATTTGTATTGTCCCCTCCTTTCCTTCCCCACGCTTGTTGTGCTCCACCCTAACTCCTCCCAGCTTCTAGAAGCCTCTCCACCAAACCCTATATAAGTCCCATGCGTCCTAATAAAGTGTTCCAGTCTTCTTCACCCTTCCGTGGCTGTGAACCATTCCTTTATCTTCCCGGCGGAACGCGTCAAAGAGTCAACCCCAAAACGAGTCTAGGAGTAGCATGAGAGGTTGCAGTGGCGGAAAGGACCTTGCTGAAGGAGTAGGTGCCACCAAAGCTCAGTTTGGCACAACACAAGTGTTATAGTTTCAACACTTCATTAGAATTCCTTCCAAAAAGCTTGGAGACAATACCTTGAGTGTCTGTAAAGATGGTTAATAAAGGACACAATGAATTGTCATATCCTGATGTTCATGACTTAGCCAGAGCTTTTGTTCTGGTCTCTCCCCAGGCACGAGGGGGAGGGAGGACAGCTCAGGTGGGAGGAAATGGCCAGGGTTTCTGCGTTTTGTGCACAGGTCAGGAGCTCAGCTCTCAGCGGAGGGAGCAAGGATGGGGGCACACCAGTTCCAGCATAACTGGATAGCCAGGACAGTGTCTCCCCCTCCCTAACTCGACCGTTCATCCGTGGGCAGCTGTGGGCTCTGCAGGAACTGCTGTGAAGAGAGAGAGAAAGAGCGTGTGCAATAACACACGCCTGTTTTCTGCGCTACAGAGACAGGGTTTCTGCCGCTTTTCACCATAGATCCCACGGGAGCTGACCCGCTGACTGTGCCTGCCATCTCGCCTGAGAGAGAGCCCAGCTGGCCAAGGCATGATATCGCCACCTGCAGTCTGTAGATATAATTGCAGTCCCCCCTTTTTGGGGGGGGTAGCCAAAAGACCTTTTAACTGTTTGCCTTGTCATTTAAAGGGTTTATTACAAACTGTTGTTGTTTGGTCCTTTCTGTATATATATATATATATA
>WBMV01000776.1:0-19458 GCA_013396655.1 Campylorhamphus procurvoides | reverse complement strand
AAAGAGAGTAGGTTTAGATTAGGTATTAGAAGAAATTATTTACTATGAGTGTGGTGAGGCACTCAAACAGATTGTCCAGAGAAGTTGTGGATGCCCCATCCCTGGAAGTGTTCAAGGTCAGGCTTGGGGGTTCTGAACAACTTCATTTAGTGGAAGATGTCCTTGACAATATCAGGGGGGTTGGAACTAGTTGATTTGAAAGGTCCTTTCCAACTCAATCCTTTCAATGATTCCATGATTCCCCTACCCACTCTCCTGCCCACCCTCTGGAAAAAGCCCTCTTTGTCAAAAGACATAGTAAGCATTCCTGTCTTCTAAAACACCAGAAATCAGCTGCTGATGCCACAGAAACAGATGTGCAACTATTTTAGTTTGTACAAACACACAGAAGCTTTTCTAAGTCCTATGATATCACATAGTGAAGAATTTGTCTCTGAGTTTTGAAAACTTATCCATATACTTTGCCAGCTTGTCCAAAAGACGATATAGGGAAAGGCACATAAATCACCTTTTCTTGTTGAAACTCAATTCTAAGAAATATCATGTCTCTACATATTTGAAAATAAATGCTGAGATAATTAAAGAGACTTGTGGCATCTGAATTTTTAAATAACTAAATAAGCATATACCTACCCCATTAGATCATGCTTGAGCAAAGAGGTAATTCTTATTGTGCAAAACCGAGGTATATCTCTCATTCTAGACAGCAAAGCTGTTTGTCAGAGAGGCTGACATTCAGAAGTGATAAGTAATTTACATACACGATGGACATCCTGTGTCTAGCAGACACTAAGGAGGCTAAATGATATATGAGTGTTATGCAAACATCTCTGAATTTCAAAATCAAGGAGAATAAATTAAGAAAAAAACCCTGAATAAACAAATTAACAAATAACCCCCAAAATGTCCCATCAGCTGTGTGCAAATGGTATGCCTAACATTTTCAGTGCGTTTGGAAAAAACTACAAAGCCTTTCGTATAATGTTTCAACATTTCCTTTTTAATCAGCAAAAGTATTTTTCCAAGACTTTTTTGAAAGGAATTGAGCTACTAACCCTGGAACTCCACAAATGTTCTAATTGAATTATGGAACTGTCTAACCCAAAATAAAGACCAGTATGATGGGGTCTAGGAAGTTGGAAATTATTTGCTTAAATGTATTTTATCTGGTGTAGTAATTCTGTCACTTGCTTAAAAATGGCCTACAGATTCTTGTAAATGAATAAACTAATATGTGGACTATTCAAGACAATGGAGGCAAGCAGCACAAACTTTTTTATACATTACAAAGACAAGTCCAAGACTTTTTGCTACTAGTTTCTTCTATTTATGCAAATCCCAGTTTTGCAGACACCTAAGCTTGACTTGACCTTTGGAACAATGAGCATCCCAGGTTCTTAAGTTGTAACAGGCATCTCAGCATACAGAAAAAAATGACACAGTTGCAATTCTAAGAACTAAAAGGATATAATTATGGAATTTACAGACCCAGTATGAAGATTTTACTTCAGAAGACTACAAATTTTATAATGCTGCAAAAAAAAGAACAATGTTGGTACTGCTGCCCATCAGGGAATATCACCCATTAACCCAGGCTCTTCCTTTAAGACACAGTTTATTATCCTTAGAAAAAACTGAGGAGAGTATAATAATCTGCATAATAGGAATACCCACTTGCACTCCAAACTAGTTCTAAAAGATCAGCAGACAGCTTCTCTCCAGCAATAGCCAAGACTTTGATTAAGTATCAGCTATTCAATTCCAGGGTTGTTCTGATCCAGGAACAAAGACTATGAGTCTCAAAAAGATAAGTCATTATGTGACAAGTAGAAAAACTTGCTTTTTTGAGGGAGAAAACATTCACTGTAAATCAGTTCACTACTTTTTTCAGTTTGTCAGAATAAAAGGTTTTTGGACAAGTACTTGGATTTCTTCACACAAATGAAGAAAAAAATATTATTATATTGAAAGTTTAGTTTGTTTTCTCCTACAGCTTGTTTCATGCATTTCCAGGAAAATTTAAGTAGTCATTGCTTTCCCTCTTCCCTTTGACATTCCATATTTATCTCCAATTTGGGGAAAAATAAAAATAAATTAAATTTTAAAAAAGCATTGGCTTAAAAATTACTTCAAAATATGAAAAAAGACAGCATAGAGAGGACAATATTTATCAGAAGAGATAGCAACTTTTACATGGATGCATCAAGCCATTAATTCTTAACAGTTCAAGAATATTCTAACTTCCACATGTGGTTGGCAAGGTAGGTTCTAACTCATTTTATACAGCTTTAGGACACCAACAACATTATGCTTTTATTCAACTTTGTATTTCATAAATTTTTGGCTTGCCTGACAGTCCATACAGTATAATTAACAAATAAAATATTGAAAAAGTAGAAACCCTGACTCCTTGAGAGTGCATAATTTGTTGTTTTCGTGTATTAGTATGTTTTATTTATTTGGATTTCTTTTCATCAAAATGCTGTTAACTTCACCTCAGATACCTAAACAAAATTTCACTTGACTCAGTGTACCACATAAAAAAATTTTAAATGTATTTTTGTTTTATTACTTCAAACTTTTTTACTTCTGATGGTGTTTTGAACTCCCTAAGACCTTGTTATAAACAAATATGTGCTTTAAGTGCATGTTAAAAGCAGAAAAACTAAAGACGAAAAATTAAAAATTTCCTTTTTTGGGAAACATCGATTGTTGCTCAAGTCAGCAACTTACTGACTTTTGAACGAAGCAGAAGATTGCTGGAAAATCACATCTATCAGTAAGCTGTTTGTTTACTCACTGTGCATTTTTATTACCATCGCTGAAATAAAATGAATGATACTAAAAGCTGTGACTGTACTGCTTCAAAGTTCATCCCACCTAGGACTTTTCAAAAAGGCATGAGGAAATAATATTGGAAGCCTAAATGACCTGAAAGGAAATTAATTTCAAGTTTGCTGCTATTGAGCCCATTGTCAAGAGATCATAGAATCACAGAAACAATTAGGTTGGAAAAGGGTCCAATCTTTGGCCAAACACCTCCATGCCAGCTAGACCATGGCACCAAGTGCCACATCCAGTCTTTTCTTAAAAACCTGCAGTGACAGTGACTTCACCACCTTCCTGGGCAGTCCATATTCATGTTTACACACTCTTTCTGTAAAGAAATGATTCCTGATGTCCAATCTAAACTTCCTTTGGTGTAGCATGTGATTACATCCTCTTGTCCTGTCACCTGAAGATGAGGCTGACACCCACCTCATTACAACCTCCTTTCAGGTAGTTGTAGAGAGCAGTAAGGTTTCTCCTGAACCTCCTTTTCTCCAGGCTAAAAAACACCACTTCCCTTAGCCTATTCTCATGGGACTTGCCCTTTAGACCCTTTTCCAGCTTTGTTATTCTTCCCTGGACATGCTCCAGCACCTCAGTGTCCATCCTGAGTTAAGTGACTCAGAACTTGCGCTATACTAGAACTGCGACCTGACCNAATCACAGAAACAATTAGGTTGGAAAAGGGTCCAATCTTTGGCCAAACACCTCCATGCCAGCTAGACCATGGCACCAAGTGCCACATCCAGTCTTTTCTTAAAAACCTGCAGTGACAGTGACTTCACCACCTTCCTGGGCAGTCCATATTCATGTTTACACACTCTTTCTGTAAAGAAATGATTCCTGATGTCCAATCTAAACTTCCTTTGGTGTAGCATGTGATTACATCCTCTTGTCCTGTCACCTGAAGATGAGGCTGACACCCACCTCATTACAACCTCCTTTCAGGTAGTTGTAGAGAGCAGTAAGGTTTCTCCTGAACCTCCTTTTCTCCAGGCTAAAAAACA
Source organism: Campylorhamphus procurvoides (assembly GCA_013396655.1). Lineage (NCBI taxonomy): Eukaryota > Metazoa > Chordata > Aves > Passeriformes > Dendrocolaptidae > Campylorhamphus > Campylorhamphus procurvoides. The sequence goes on along the minus strand of WBMV01000776.1, from coordinate 15,622 downwards.
CCACTTCCCTTAGCCTATTCTCATGGGACTTGCCCTTTAGACCCTTTTCCAGCTTTGTTATTCTTCCCTGGACATGCTCCAGCACCTCAGTGTCCATCCTGAGTTAAGTGACTCAGAACTTGCGCTATACTAGAACTGCGACCTGACCAGTGTTGAGTACAGGGGAACAATCACTGCCCTGGTTCTGCTGGCCACATTGGTGCTGACACAAGTCAGGATGCCACTGGTCTTCTTGGGCACCTGGGTACACTGCTGGCCCATGTTTGGCTGGCTATCAATCAGCACGCCAGCTCCTTTTCCTCTGAGCAACTTTCCAGGCACTTTTCCCCAAGTCTGTAGCACTGCATGGGGTTGTAACTACCCAGGGACAGCATATGGCACTAAATATTGTTGAACCTCATACAATTGGTCTCAGCCTGTCAATCTAGTCTGTCCTGATCTCTCTGCAGAGCCTTTCTGCCTTTCAGAAGATCAAGACTCCCGCCCAATGTGCTGTCAACTGCAAAGTGAGTGAGAGGGCACTTGAACCCTAAGAATACAATTTAAACAGAACAAATAAAACACCCATCATTGTTATTCCACTGCTCAGTCAAGTTAGTGTTAAGGTTATGTACAACAACATTCTGAGTCTATTTTTGTTGTGATTCCATTTTTTTTTATTGTTGCATATAGTGCAAAACAAATTAATACTATTAAGGATACCACACTGACACCACAGTAAATGCAAACGTGCTTGGGCAGCAGCCAATATCTGCAAGCATCATTCAGGGCAAAAGACTATCAACTGAACACAAACCGAAGAGCTTATGTTTTCAAAGTATTTCAAAATCAATTATTGTGAGCTAATTATCAGACAGTGCTTTGAGGTTTGCTTTGAAAAATGCAAACTCCTCACAGGACCTAATAAGTAATAATTAGTAAAATACTTACTTTATATACATATTGTCAAAGCATTTACAAGGCAGACTGGAATAACATCAGGGATCTTGAATTTTATTAGCTATTTTAATGCAAGTAAAGTGTAGACAATATTTAAAGTCCAGCTAATGTGGTAACACTTTATTGTTATTATTGATGATGATGATAACATTAACATGATGACCTCTTTACCCAGTGGAGTTGTATTGTTGTCACTGTCACTACAATAAATAAATCATTGTCCAAAGCCAAGAATTAATCTTGAACACAAATTTATCTCCCAATTCTAACTTTTTGATAAGTACGTATGCATGTAAACTACAAGATTTAAGAGAATATTTTTTAATCATACATGTATACATGCTCAGGTTCCATGGTTTGGGATTTTTTTGTTATTCATAATCTGAAGGACAATATCCATCATGTAGCTGAGAATTTGAAAGAACAATTTTAGCAGCAATTAAACATCTAGAAGCAAGATAATCCTTAAAGTTTTGCTCAACTGCATGCTCATCCTCTTCAACTCTGAAATCTCCACAATGTATGTATCTAATCCATCAGTCTGCCTAGAAGCATATATGACAGGTGTGGACAGTTCTGAGTTTAATTCACACTGAAGAATGGTACTTGCTCATAAATCAGACATGCTGCACAAATCTGTTTGCTGCACCCTTGGCATGTCAGGGAAAAACCCCTCACCAGCCTTCTGCCTTACTTTAGAAACAGGTCAGTGAAAGAGGGGCAATAGAAAGCCTTGATGTTGTTTAATTTCTAAAAGTGGGGAGCACTGCTTTTAAAGACCACTATAAAATTGATTGCAAAACAGTGACAGGATGCAAACACATAAATTTCATCTTTTGCTGAAAGCCAGCTTCCCCTGTCACAAAAGTTCTCCCCTTTGCACCTTGAACACACTTGCATATCTTCAGCAAATGATGTGGACAGCATCCGGGACTATAGCACTCTCCCCAAGGAGGCATTAAGTCCCTTATCTGGAAAACAACTTATTTCCTGAGCCCTGTAATACAAGACTATTATATAATGGGAAGAACATGTTTACTCTTTTCAGACCTGCGGGTTTTTGAAAGAAAGTTTGTGCATGGATAGGATTTCAGACTCTTGATGTGGAGTAGACAAAGATCCATAGGTACATCTCCTTACTTTTCCTGTTGGCTGTCTCCAGGCAGAAATGTGCCAACAGCTCCATATTTCTTTAGTACGCTATTTCAAAATCTGTTAGAGAGTGTTTAATGTACTTGTCATTACTTTACAGAGAGCTTTATCACTTCATTCCAAACCTCCATGATGGGAACAAGATACCTCAAAGTTCAGCACTTCCGCATCTGCCATTTCATCAACTCACGGTGCAACCTGCTTGAGATTACATTATATGAGGCTGAATTTGATATCTAGATTCTAATTCTCAGTCCTTTAAACATAAGCCAATTCTTCCTATCTAAAGATATGCACTGAAAAACAAAAAGTTGGAGCTTCTGTCTACATCTTTCAGTTTTTGTTTTAAGCACAGGTAAAAAATGATTTTTTTTCATGCAACTAGCATTCACATATTTAAAAATAACAACATGAAGAGGAAAAGTCTTAAAGCACTGCAATCATTGTTTTTAATCAAAAGTAAATAAAAATATCTCTACTTTCACGAACTGATACTCAGCACCAGGAGTCAGTATGTGGAATTCCCAGATGCCACCTAGAGTTGTACAGGCACAAGAGAAAAAAGAATTACAATAAAACCTACTGACTGGTGAACTAGAAGTACACTTTCCACACTGTGGTCTAGGGAGTACAATCAGCAGTCTATAAAATCAGTTTTATCATACCAAGGAGGCATCTGTAAGTCTCCAAGCAGAGGTATGTTCCATAGATATACCTAACCCACGGTTCTTTCATGCAACCCAGAGGATTTCTTTAATTCGCCAACCAACATCAGATAGCATCCCAGGGAAAATAGGGGTCCAAAGGGATGTGGAGGCCGAAACTGAGATACTGAAGAAAACTTAACCCAAACAGCAGTTTTATTACCAAAGGTGGCCAAGTCTCTGATCCTCTGCTCAACAGAAGGGACGTTGATCCTGGACCGGAGGGCAGAAAATGGTAGCACCTGCAGTATCAGAGCTGGCCCTCAACCGCTGCCGAAAAAAGCAAGCCAAAAGTCAAAATCCCTCCCCCAACTCCCCCGGCACTCTGGGTAGGGGGGGAAGGTCGAGGCAGAATCCAAAAAAACAAAGATGAAAAACTGCTCTTCCAAAAGCCACAACAACCACCCCCGGAGGGAGAAGGGAACAAAAGGGCCTCTATTCAGCCATCACCTCAGAATAATGAATATTCATTATTTCCTTTGTTAGCTCCAAGCTCTGGGAGAAATTCCAATGAGACTCTGAAAATATAACACTTATAAAAGGCATTATTTTAAGAAAAAGCTTTTTAAAGTTTTTCATTATTCTGTGCTGTTATGTCTTCTTTGGTTAAATTTGGTTTTAAATTCATAGATTTATGTTATGGTTCTGCTTGGATCAAAGATTAGTAGCTCTCAGATCACTTAGGACTTCACATATATATATAAACATAGAAAGTTTATTTCTTAAGCTGAAGTATGGGCATTCCCCATATTAACTGGCATAGTTAAGGATGACTTTTCATGGTGGTTACATGTTACCTATCTCATTATTTAGCAGCCTCATTCTCTAAAGAATAACAATTATGTCCTATTTACTATGCACTTTAGAGTTATTGAACATGGCTTTCAAAGAAGACAATAAAAAAGGCACTATTTTTAGCTTATATCTTGTAAACAAATGATCAGAAATTCTGAAGCTGCTTAACATGTCAAAGTCAAAAAAAAGAAAATTCTGTCAGTCTCTGATTCAAAATGGAATAACTTAACATGTCAGCAGCAAATCATGTGGTATTGGTTATATCCACTAAGAATTATGTTCCTGCCAAGATCAAAATAAACTTTATATTTTCCTTTTCTGCAATGCAACCACCCTTTTTATTAGCTCCTGATATTTTTTTCCCTGCAGCCTGCCTTTGAGAGTACTATGTAAACAATCCTTTCTTTTTTCTTTTCTTGCTACCACTAAGTCAAATTCAAACTCTTTCTCTTTTGTTGACATACAGTATTTGAGTAGGAAAATATGGAAATAAGGCAAATGACATCCAGCATCTGATTGATACATATAATGCTGCAGACTTTCTTATGGCTGGAAATGGCAGTGAGGTTGAAAGGATTTTTCTCGGCTGCAACATTTAAGTAACATATTTGTGAAGAAAACTCTGAGTTAAGGGGAGTTTAGTAATGCTTTCTCACAGAATTTATATTTAGAAAGATCACATTTCTGTCCTCTGCATTTTAGTAAATGACACAAAAACCCTCATTAATACTACTGTTAGAATGGCAGAAAAACATGAAAATAGACAAATCCACAGTTAATCAATATAGAACGCCAACCACTGAATGCATATTTCAACCCTTCAATATGACTAATTAGTTTCATGTATGATTTTTACTTCTTACAGTTCTGACAGGTCAGGGGCAAGGCTTTATCTGGGTTAGCCTTTCTGCAGGGGAAAATGATGCTAAATTTACAGTTTCTCATGTGAGTTTGCAAATAGTGTAAGCAGGCATCAATTATATTCAATATGATGCCAGCTAGTTTCCTCAAACTAATTTTCTGAATTTCAAATTTCAGTCCCAAGTCTTTCTAGACTTGAAGCAAGTTTTGGTCTCTTTAGGCTTGTTTGTCATTTTTTTTTGATTACTATTGTTTAGTCTAACAATAACTTCTGTGAAAACACATACACTTACAAAGAAGGTAAAGACTGGCAAAATGTTAACAATGGATAAGGAGAAGGCTGATGTGCTGAATGACTTTTCACTTCAGTCTTCACTGGCAACCTCTGTTCCCACACGTGTAGAGTGGCTGGTTACATCCAGAGGGTAGTGGTCAATGACTCAAAATCCAGATGGAGATCAGTGAGTCTCTCAGGGGTCTATATGGGAACCATACTGTTTAATATCTTCATAGATGACCTAGACAGCAGAATTAAGTGCACACTAGGGAATTTTGAAGAAGATACCAAGCTGAGTGGTTGACATGTCTGAGGGGTGGGATGTCACCCAGAGGGACCTGAAAAACCTTGAGAATTAGATCCATCATATCATCTTGGGTTTCAAGAAGACCAAATGCAAGATCCTGCACCTGACTTGGGGCAACCATTGATATCGATACAGTCAGAGGGAATGAAGAGCAGTTCTGTCAAGAAGGGTCTGTGGGTGATGGTGGATGAAAAGCTGCACACGACCCGGCAGTGTCAACTTGCAGCCCAGAAAACCACTCATATCCTGGGATGCATCAAAAGAAATCTCATTAGGGAGCTGATACTCCTCCTCTGCTCCACACTGGTGAGATCCCATCAGGAATACTGCATCCAGCTCTGGGACCCCAAATAAAAGGAGGAGATGAATCTCTTGAAGTGAATCCAAAGGAGACCATGAAGAGGATTTGAGGGCTACAGCACCTCTCCCACAAAAATGGTCGGAGACCTGGGGTTGGGTGTAGAAAAGAAGTCCCTGGAGAGATCTTACAGCAGCTTTCCAGTACCTAACCAGGGCCTATAAGAAAAAGTGTCTATCAATACTACAAAAGGTAATGATTTTAAAGTAAAAGATCAGAGGATTCAGCTTAGATTTAATGAAGAAAATTTTTATTATGTGTGGTAAAACACTAGAACAGACTGCTGAGACAGGTGGTAGACTCCCATCCTTGGAAACACGCAAGGTCCAATTGCATGGGGGTCCGAGCAACCTGATGTAGTTGAAAACTTCCCTGCGCATTTCAGATGAGGTTGGACTAGATGACCTTTAAAGGTCCCTTCCAACAGAAAATATTCTATGATTCTAAAATTCTATAGTTCTATGACAATGCCTGAAAAATTCAGTTTCTGATATTAACTCTATTCTCATGTATTTTCTTTGCACTCAGCCATGACCAACAACCAACATTTTCTATTCAAATACGTATTTAAGCATTCACTTTGGGTAGAACTCGCACGGGTGTTCCTCAGATCACACCATCTCACTGAAACTGGTTAATTACTACACACAAAAGTATGTTATGCATTACATTAGCTGACATTACATGACAGGATTCTTTCATCACAAGAGCAAGCAAGCTCTTGACAGACATTCCTGTTACAAATTTCACATTTATCCTATATTACTCTCCAAATAAGAGTTTCAGCAAAAAAGCACTTCTCATAATCTTCCTGGAAGCATTTTGCTTTCAAAAGATGAAAGTTTATAAAGGTCATAGTTGTCTGAAAAAAAACACAGCTTTAAAATAAAAGCTGTCCTGTAATTCTAGCTTGAGCTGCTAGTGACCACTATTTTGCTCTAAAACTGCACATCTGTATAACATTAGTCAAAGAATGCAGAAGAAACCAAGTTATCAAAAATTACTTTCCCATACTGCTCTTTTGACTGGAAAGACGTATCAGGTAAAGCTGGCAAGGTCTCATTTCAATGATTTTATGCTGTCAGCCTTGTTAGGACTCTGGAATGAATTTTCTGACTCTTAAATAACTCCCAGAACTTGGCTAGAAAGTTCTTCCTATGGTCTTCTTTACAGCACTCTGCTTGCATTCTCCACTGCTTCTCACAAACTGAATTTCAAGCCTCCAACAGACCTTTATCCATCAATGTCTTTTCTCTCTAGGTTCTACAAGCTTTCTGAAGCTAAAGAAAATATTCTCTGCAGGTACTGGGAGTAGTTCAGCAGCACTGCAAGAACAAGAATGTATACAGCAATGAGTTTCTCTGATGGAAAGAAGTCTGCAGGAGTCATGTTTCATTTTTTTAAACAGGAAAATACATTTTCCTCATGTATTATATGAGCGGATTTTTTATTCTCTTTTAGCAAAATCTTTTCTAGCAGTCACTTCACATGCAAAGATGCAGCAGTAGAAAATAATTTAAATGAATACAGAAAAGGTTTGTAGCATAGTAACTTCAAGTGAGTGATGGTTTTCTTTGCTTCACATCTTTGAGTTGGGAATTGTTTGCTACCAGCATCCCTTTAAAATCCTAGAGGCTGTTTTCAGAGGCAATTTGCAGTCCCACAAAAGTCATTGAGTCATTTTGTACTGTTCAGATCACTGCTGAGTATGGTTAATTCTTCCATAAAATACTGGCTACTGGGGGGGCTACATCTATGTATATACACACACAAAAACATTTTAATATCAATTTAAGTTACTGTATTTTCAGGCTCTATTGTCATTGGTGACAATTATTTCCTCAGTGATTCCTCATCACTGAATGATACAAAAGCAGATTTATAATTTCTTTGGGTGTTGGTGTTTCTTCTGTTTGTTTTGGGGTTTTTTTATTGTTTTAATTGTTTACAAGAGAATTTATGAAAACCTTTTCTAGTATTCTGAACTAACTTCTCTGTCTGTGGGTCCCAGCTCTTCTGGGGAAATTTTAACAGCCCTTAACCTTGATTCATAAACAAGGTAGAACCATCTGGGGTTCCTGAATGCTGACTGAAGCCTTAGCTGCCTTGACCAAGAGGTATCAGGAGGACATGAAAAATTATGATCTTGGATTTATGGAGAGCAGATTGGTCGGGGTAGATGAGATGCTGTGAGAGGCTGCCCTGAAGAGTAATTTGTGAAGTGATCAAGGACAAGTGGCATATTTTAAAGACAAACTCTTCAAAACAAGAGGAACACAACAGCCTTCCTTTTTGATGACCTGATTTCTTGTGTTTCTTACAGTTCATCTTAATTTTAAGGAAGTAATGGTTTCATGTGTCTGACTTCACATGAAAGTCTTATTACACCAGATATACATTACCATTCTGAAACAAGTTTAAAATACCTTTACTACGATTACATGGTGACAACTGAGAGAAAATATTAGTACAAAATTTTTGTTGCATCAAGAGTCTAAGTTGTTCTTCATTAGAACTTAAATATGCATTTGCTTTTTTCCTGCTTTGCTATGTGTCAGTTTCAGAAATTCCAGAAATCGGATTCTTGCCAAATTCTAAATAACCCCCACAAAACAGGCATGTTCCTGTTGTGCCCTTCACTACTGAAGAGTAAATAGGCCCACCCCTTTTGTCTCCTCAGAGATATTAATAGTCTAAGAATTATTTTAACTGAAATGGAGAATTTTTTAACCTGAGAAGTACCATATATAAACAAATATATAGAAACACGCACACATACACATATATATGTATATATATATGCGTGTGTGTGTATATATATACACACCATATATAACAAACACTTCAACCTGTCAAAACCTGTATGGGGGACATAATGCTGGACAAAGACCAACAAGGGCAATTCAAATGAAATTATATCTGCAGAATACTAAAAAGGGGACAAAAGTTTTTATGGTGCAAGCAACATGTACATTACACTCTTCTTAGAGAGTCTGTGTTCTAAAGATACTGAATGGGATTTATAATCACACTTCTGCAAAAAATGAAGGCCAAGAAGCCTAGAAATAGGGACACGTTAATTAAAAAAAAAAAAAAAGAGAGAGAGAAAGACTTCTGCAAAACATTTTGTTTAGAAAAATCTGGCCTTAAGAGTTCTACTTTCAATGTTTGTGCCATCTATCTGCCCCTTCTCTTTTTTTGTCCTTTTAGAGACTTGCTGTTATTGATGCATTATTTTTTATTATCTAAAAATCAAATAGTTCGGGCACAGAAATCTAAGCTGCACGAAACATGACTGCTTCCTAACCCTGAGGTTATAATATGATGAGAGATTAATCTGAAAAAAAAAAAAAAAGATCAGCAAATATTAGAACTTGCTCCAGGATAAAGTAACATTTGCTAACAATTAGTAGATTTTATTTGAAATGTTTGCTTAGCTTTGCCTACAAGCCATACTGTGAGATCCAGTAAGATGATGCAAAAGGACAATTTTTCCCTTATAGGGCAATTCAGTATCCTGCTATAAAAGCCTAGAGCTATCTTCAGCAAAAGAGCTAAGTCTCAAGTTACCTCCCCAAAAGATGTAGAGAGATAGCACTTTTTATTGCGTGCTACCCCACGTCTAAATAGGGAGAGTATACCATTTCCAGTGCTGTGTAGCCCTATTTGCTGTTGGCACTTTGGCCACTTACAGCACTGTAATTTTGCTAAGTCAAATAAATATGAAAGTATACTGAAGAAAGGAACAGCAAATTGCAACCATTCTCACATGTAAATACGGATACCAGTATCATTGCTTACTTCCCTACAAAGCATGACACTGAAAAAGCACCAGGTCATACTTCCAGATTGAAAAGTGATGTTGTGCTGTTATGGTTGCGTCAAAGGACAAAACTATACAAAACCAAAGGTCTAAAAAAAAACAAACTGTAACACAGACTTCAGAGAATAAGATTCTAGAAGAATCAGATTATAGGCTCATCTGGGTTTGAAAAGACGTTTAAGCTCATCAAGTCCAACTGTTAACAAAGCACTGTCAAGTCCATGACTAAACCATTTCCCTGGATGCTACATCTACGCATCTTTTAAATACCTTCAGGGATGATGACTGAAGTATTTTCCTGGGCAGAGTGTTCCAGTGCTTAGATACAATCAGATGTATAGCTTAAAAATGGTAAGCTTATGGTTACCATTTGGTTACCCTTTATGGTTTTTTGCCTAGCTTATGGCACAAAGGAACAAATTCAAATGAGAGAAACAAAGTAAAGACAGAAAAAGTAGTGTATCACAGATATTTTTTTAAAAGCAAACCCTTTAGCATCTTATACAAAACTATTTGTATAGACACTCAGATCCCAAGTGCTGTAGAACCAAAACCAACTACTCTTTCTTAATTTACGTTATTCTTCCTGCCACTATATCTTCCTTTTTTTTTATTATTATTAAATATAGGAGAAAAACATACTCCTTGTTAAACTCTGGCAACCACAAGTCATCTCTTTGATATTTCCTGCTGCAATATTCTGAGGTTGGTTAGGCTGAGCCAGGATTAGCTACTCATTGACACACTTCAGTGCTTTTTTGACATGAGATACTAACAGCAATCTTTTCAAACTGTTAAGATGGATTGTGCTGGTCCTTGGTATTACATCATTACATTTAACCATGTCATTATTCTAATCATAGTACTACAATAAGTTACAACAAAGGGAATTCCAAACAAAATTATAGTGGTTTTACAGTTTTCCCTTAAGTTTCTGTCCATCCCATATATTCATACACCAATATATCTCCTTTACAGAAGACAGCATGGTTTGATTTTATCCAGACTCTATTTCACTTGAAATATTTTTTTATTCTCATCCTCTCCCAGTGAAACACCAGTGACAAGATCTACTCCTGCCTGAAGTCTGTGCCTGAACTAAAGCTCTCAAACCACCGAAATGAAAATAGCAGTACAGAATACAAATTTAAACTGATCTAGTAAACACAGAGTTTACCGGGTGTTGTGATGTATTGCCATAAAGCATCCTGGGGAAGGAGGTTCAAGGAGTGGGGGAGTGTTCCTAACAAGAGTGCTCTCGACATCGGGGAATGGCAGCTGTATTGCATTCTGGCCAGCTGCACAATAAAGCCAGGAGTGCTGAATGAGAGGTGACAGTTTTCCATAAGCAAGAGGCCAAAACAAGGTTTTAAGAAAATAGTGACTCAGAACATAGTATCTGTGATTCCCACTAAAGTCATCTACAACCTTGCAGTCACAACAAATTCCATCACAAATGGCCAGTGATGTAATGTACCAAAAGGGACATCAGAAGAGAGAGAGTTAATGGCTCTCAGCACCAAGAATTATCTCTTTCTTCATCAAGAGATAATTATATTTACCACTTCAAAGCTACAAAATGCACATTAAAAAGAATGTATAGCCTATATGATATTGAAATCTTTCTTCAAGCAGCATACAATGCCTAAAGAAAAAAAAAAAAGGAATTAACCTCAGCATTTAAACCTAGTGACTAGCAGCTGCCATATGTATCTAATTTTGTCATTGCATATCGTACATCTACCGGTACTTTTGCATCCTGACAATCTAATTTTATACAATGACAGCTAAGAATAGGTTTTCAGAATGGTAAATACACAACTTCATGCCTAATTTGCATGCCAAGTTTTCGTGGCACCATGTGCAAATGTAGTAAATAAGCATACAAATTTGAGTATAACTACAAACTTATGGAAGTCTGACAAGAAGTGTCATAATTATATAAGTATTTTTGTAACAATCACTACTGTTGCAAGAAGTACAACATGAGATAAATAAGAAATTGCTTGGGTTTTTTTTTTATTTATTTATTCCCCAAGATCATGGTGGGAGTTTTTTTTCGTACTCTCATCTGTTGGGATGAAAACATCCTATCTGTTCAAAACAGGTTGCCTATTCAGTACATTCAGTTTTCTATGGGTGTTGTGTGCACATGCATTTCAAAGGTTTATTTTTCTGAAAAGTGAGTTATGAATTCTAAACTTACTAGGAATAGTCAGGAAATTATTTGCATAGTCTGTGATAATTCTTACAGAATTTTAAACACACAGAAGTTATTCAGGAAAAATACTGCTTTATTTGAATCAAAATATTTTGCCAATAGTGAGGTTCATATACATGTTACTATAAGCTGCCAAATTTAAAGATAAGAAAGAATTTAAAAGCTTATTTTGTCCATTTTTATTTTTCAGAGTTTTATTGTCTTATTAATGATTTTACATTTTTTAATATTTTTAATTTCTATATTTATCAAATTACTTCACAAAAGCGTTTACATATAGCTTTCATTTTTCATCTTTTACATTTCACTTATTTACTAAAATCTTTACTTGTTGCAATATAAACAGAATTATCCAGTTTCTGATCAGACAGTTACATTTTAATATCTAGGTTAGGATAGATACAGATGCTAAGAATAGGAGACACCAAATATAAAGTGCTTTCACTCCCACTTTCATGCAACATGTCAATAACATTTGTTTAGCTTCTAACCTTTAGCCATTATTTTTAATCAGTTCATTCTCATAATTAATTTCTTCAAATCTAAATGAAGTACTCAATTTGGCTTAGAAAATGGCCAAAACACCTGAAAAGAAAGCACTTGAAGGATGCAGATTTTAATCTTTAAACATATAAAGAAATGGAGGACTGATTTTTTTTTTCAGTTGATAGTGATTGGAAGAATGAAAATACAGGTTAAACTAACTATCTTTCAAAAAACCCCAACTATTCTCCTTTTATTTGAACTTCAACAAAATATACTGTGTAAAACTAAAGAGCCAAAAACAAAAATGCAGAGTAGAGCTTTCAAATATTATATATTTCTACACACAATTTTTAAGTACTTTACCCTGGTTAAAAAAAATGTCCTGGATTTTTTGATTTTTACTGTCTATTCTACACATGTTTCATAAGCAAGTCAGAACAGTACCTTTCAGTATACACACAAAGTAGGAGATACAGATTCAGTTCCCTTCTCTGCTGCTTAATAAAGGTCATACTTCCTTAAAAAAGTGTCAGGCTGCAGCGTATTGTACACAGGATGGAGAAGAAGTTTGGTTGTCTAAGCAATTGGACAGAAGCAAAGCATATATTAAAGAAATTGCCTTACACCATTCCAATTGCACTGGGTAATTAGACCACTCATTTGAAGATGCCCTATTTTATTTCATGCCTTTAAAACATTAAATTCTTTGTCATGACTGAGCCTGACCTGTTAAATTCTATAACCCATCGCTATTATTAGCTGTGCCTAAAACAGTGTAAGATGAAGCTGAACTTTCAGTGTGAATTACTGGGGGTCACAGTTTCAAGCCTCTCTACTGGGCCTGGCTAGAATGAAGTTTCAAAATTAGCTTTATTCATAGCAATCCATATAATGTTGTCATTTGTATTTGTGGTTAAACAGTGTTGATAACAGAGCAGTGTTTTGCCTGTCCCTGAAAAGGGCTATCAAATTGTCAAATCTTTCTCTTTTCACTTTCCCAAAAAAGTCAAGAGTCAGGGTGTGGACACAAGGCTGTGAGCCAACCCCAACTGACTACAAGTATATCCATACCATTTAACATTGTGCTCACCTTTAAAATCTGAGGGAAAGGAGGGAAAAGGGACAACATTCAGAGTTACAGCATATACCTTTCCAAGCAATATTTACATGTGTTGAGGCCCTGCTTCCCAAGACATAGCTGGACATCTGACCACTGACGGAAAGTGAATGAATTCCTCCTTTTGTATTTGTTGCACATTTGCTTTTCTTATTAAAATATGTTTCTATTGGTCCATGAGACTTTTCACCTTCGTTCTCATTTTCTCTGCATTCTCTAGGAAAAGAGAATGAGAATGTAATTGGGTGAGTGTATGGATGCTGTCAGGGGCCAACCCGCTAAAGCACTAGGATCAGGGATTGCCTCATGGAATCAGGCATGTCAGGAGGCAGAAACACAGATGCCTTCAGTTAATGTTAAGCATGGATTTAATGACCTGGGAATTCAGAAGCTGGGTGCAGACTCACAAGTTCTTTATTTTAGGCTTAAGCTACAACTTAAACACCACCAAATTGCAACAATCAGAGTCCACATTGCTTTTTGTAGCTAATTTTAGCAGAGTGATTCTTACACATTTGTTCTCAGGGCACTTAATAGGGAAAGAGAAGGCAGTACCACAGTGAGGGCGGTAAAACACTGGAAAGGTTACCCAGAGAGGTGGTGAATACCTCATCCCTGGAAACATTCAAGTTCAGACTGGATGGGGCTCTGAGCAACCTGATCTAGTTGAAGTTGTCCCTAGTCATTGCAGGGAGATTGGACTAGAAGGTCTATAAATGTCCCTTTCAACCCAAACTATCTATGATTCTATAAGGTAAGCCTTATGTTGTCAGACTTCTCCATGGACACCCCCTTGTTTTGGGAGAGAAGCTTGAGTGCCCTTATGAGGTTGCGAGCCATGCTGGCAGTGGTACAGGCCTCTGGTAGGGTATTCCATGCTAGTCAGGTCTCAACTGAAGGATCAGACAAAGTGTGTCCACGGGCAGGATGGGCTCGCTGGCTCCCCAGCAACCATCCTAGGAGAAGGACAACTCTAACTCCAAACCCAGGCAGATGGAGCTCGCTTAGCCCTGTAGGGCCATCCATCTAAGAGAAGGATACTCTAACCAAACCTACATCCTGAGGACTTCGCTGTCACCATCCAAGCTTGCTTGGCCCTGGCAGATGAACCTTAGGAGTAAAGGGTGGGGCCAGTTCTGCACACACTGCGCCTCACCTAAAAAATCCATTGTGCAGGCTCTAGGGATCCTCCCACACTCGCAAAGCCCTGTAGTGACAGGTGAGGGATGAAACGGCAGGTGATAAAGTGCACTGGAAGCCGCAGCCCCAACCCTACATGCAGATTGTTCAGGACATTGGTCGCTGAAGACCCAGAGATGACAGTATGGTTCGGCAACATCCTTAATGCCCAAGCAGCCTTTCCCAAGGAGAGCACTGCTTGCTTCACATGGAGAGGGGCCTAGAAAAGGTGGCCTAACCAAAGCTCACCTCCTCTTCATCCTTTACCTGTTGGCTTGCCATGGCCAACGGGCATCTTCCTTGCGGACAAACGAAAACAAAACCAAAAAGACAAAGGCATCCACCTGCCTCCAAAAGTGTGTCCAAATTAACTACAGCATGTTGGAACATCAGGACCATGCTTGACTTTGTGGATGGTGGACGTCCTGAGTGTTGCTCTGCTCTAATTGCCCACAAACTGTCATGACTCAACATCGACATTGGTGCTCTCAGTGAAGTTCGATTCCATAAGGTAGGCAGCCTTAAAGAACAGGGCACTGGCTACACACTCTATTGGTCAGACAAACCCAAAACTGAAAGTCACCTTTCAGGAGTTGGTTTCATGATTGGAAACTCCATTGCCTCCAAACTCAAAAATTTGCCAACAGGTCATTCCGATTGCATTATCTCCTGATGCTTCCCACTACATAACAAGCAACATGTTGTTCTCTTCAGCGTATATGCCCCAACTCTCCAAAGTGACCCTGCTGAAAAAGACAAATTCTACATTGACCTGCACCACCTTACCCAAAAGGTTCCTGCAGGTGACAAGACCATAATCCTTGGTGACTTCAACACCAGAGTAGGAAAGAACTATGAAGCCTGGAAAGGTGTACTAGGCAAGCACGGTGTTGGAAACTGCAATGACAATGGTTGCCTGCTGCTGGAGTTTTGTGCAGAGCAACAGCTCACTATCACCAACATTATGTTTCAGCAGAAAGACAGCCTGAAGAAAACCTGGATGCATCCTCAATCCAAGCACTGGCACCTCACCTCACTATGTCTTAGTGCAACAGAGAAATGTTTGTGATGTCTGTCATACCTGAGTGATACCTAGTGCAGAATGTCAAACAGANCCTAGTGCAGAATGTCAAACAGACCACCACCTTGTGCACTGCAAACTCAACCTCCACTTTAAGGTCAAACCGAAGAGTGGTGACATTCCAAGGAGGAGGCTCAGTGTCAACAATCTTCCATCAACCACAGTGAGAGACATCTTCCAGGAAAACCTTCAAACAAGACTTAAAGATCATCCCATAGATCCTTCCCCTGAAGCGCTTTGGCAGCATACTAAAAATAGCATCCTGCAGTCCTCTGAAGGTTCTCCTCCAAAAAAAAAACCAAAGACTGGTTTGATGAAAACA
>WBMV01000773.1:93458-174261 GCA_013396655.1 Campylorhamphus procurvoides | reverse complement strand
GCGGAGCGCGGGGCGGCCCCGCACAGCCGGGGCGCGGCAGAGCCCGCCCCAACCCCGGACCCGGACCCGGCCTCGGCTGCGGGGCTGCTCCCGCGGGACCCTCCTCCCCCGGGGAACACCAGGGCAGCGCCGTCCTCTGACCAGAAACACGCCTGGTTACACCTATGGCTGCACAGAACCAAAGCATAAATAGCGCTAATTACGATAGACAATACACCCGTTGCTATTGAAACAGCTACTTACATGCTAGAGCATCCATATTTATTTGTCTATGACTATGGCTTCATATTCTGCAAAAAAAAAGGTATATCATACTCAAGTTTATCATGCTTCATATTTAGGCTTCAAAACGCATCAAAGATTGAGAACTTCAAGCTTCAGAATGCATCAGAAAGATGGAGAACTTCAAGCTTCAGAATGCATCAGAAAGATGGAGAAAGAAATCCCACATTCTTAGAATCAGAAAGGTCAAACCCAGTATCATCTCTGCAGCTGTCAGTACTTCTGGCAGTTTCTTAGGTTTTCTGCAATGTCTCTATAATATAGCATATGGGGCTTTCCAGGAGGCATTTAAACTTGTCCTCAGCTCTTGAAAAAACCCAAAACACCCCCTCTGAATGCTGGTGTTTGGTGAGAGCACACCTAATGCCTGGTGGCACTGGTGAGAAAGTTAATGCTGGCAGTTCTCTCAGCTTTCTACAGTTACCTCTTTCTCCTCCACTTTTTGTCACATCTGGATTTCAAATGTTTCATATACCAAAATCTCTTCTTTTAAAGTCAGTCTTTTAATGTAAAGAAAACAGTCAAACAGATCTCAATGCTTGCACAAATGAAACAAACCAATTTCCAAACAAATTGCTGGAACACTTTTGCTTCCTGCATCTGATTGCCTTCAGCAAAAATTATTCACTTTTTCCTTTAATAGGCTACATTCCTTAGAATAATGTTTTCTTCAGAATCAGGGAAACTTTATTTTGCTCTGTTTGATCATTTATGTATTTGGGAAATAGCTGTTACAATACACATTTTTTCCAATAATAAAAAAACCACTGGACACATTTCTTCCAGAAAATATGGAATAAGTCCCTTATAGCAGAAAACTCTTTAACCTTTTCACATTTTTTAATATATCTGAGAAGTCTCTAATGGAAAATCAACTGTTCTGTGAGCTATTGAATCAAGTTTTATAGTCACTGTTAATGCAGTTTTCTCCAGCCACTTTGTATCCTTTTGGGTTTATGCTCAGGAAAAGCCTCCTCCTGCCACAGCACCGAGACTGTTAACAGCTCCAGCAGTAGGAGCTTAAGTTACTGATTTCACCCAGAAAAGTGTTGACTGCACTAACAGCTGAAAGTCATCTAGTTTCCAGAAGTTCACCTCTAGACTAGAAAAACTGAAAAATCACATAAATGAGCTGTCACTTCTTTTGGATAAAGGCAAGATATTTTCAGAAGATACTTTGTCAACCCCTGTCATTTAGAGAAGTGTACCCCATGAGTGCGTACTGTTCAGGAAAACATTAAGAAATTTGCATTGCAAAACTAAATAGAATGCATTGTATAGGTATACTAACACTCAAAGGAACTCAGAAGCCAGCTTTACCTGTGCATAGCTTTGTTGGAGTTTAGTACTTGCTGGTACAGAGTGCTCTCAAGCTCTTGTTGTCTTCACTAGTTCTGTAGTAGTTCATGTGCACCTTCAAATCTCAACATTCGCCCTGCTGTCCCTTCATCTTCTTGCCCTGAAGTGTTTATGCCCTTCACAGAATTTCTCTAGTGACTTCTCTCGTGTGACTCATCCTTCAAAGTAATCAGCAATTTGAATGTTGCCCAGCTTATACTCATGTCTGACACCACATCATCCTTCCCACAGCAGATTAATTATCAACAGGGGAAAACACTAAAATCAAGATACCCAAGAGCAGAGCTGCTAATTTCAACGAGAATAATCAAGCAGATAGGTAACTTCATCAATAGTAATTGATCCTGATTTTTTTTTAAGATGCATGGTTTTGGAAAACTACTTAAAATATTTAATTGAAATAGACTATCATGGCTAAAATTAGGTAAGCTATCTTCATAAGAGAGGTTGCTGAAAATCTTGATTTCAGTGCTCTTAAAACACTGATGTACACCAAACTCTTTTGCAACAGTAGTACAAATTACCCTCAAGTGTCATGCCTCTGGACTGCAGGCATTGCAAAGGTTTTTTTTCTGCTCTAGACTTGCTTCTAGTTTTTACTAACTAGAGATTTCAAGCAACATCTGCATAATTGCCTGCTTGCTTCCCCAAACCATATCCAAAACCACCAGAAGTATAGAGCTTTCCCTGCACAAGACTCTGGAATTTGAGCTTTGTTTTCCCTACTTCCTCGACAAAAATTATGGCTTGCAGGTTGGGAATACTTAAGCAAACCTCAGTTCCTTGCCAGAGCAGTATCTTGAGCTCTACCTCTGCTAACAAAAGACAGGAGGACTACTTTGTGAGGTGAGCAAAGAACCAAATGTGCCCCCAATATGGGGAGTGCG
Organism: Campylorhamphus procurvoides; assembly: GCA_013396655.1. Taxonomy (NCBI): domain Eukaryota; kingdom Metazoa; phylum Chordata; class Aves; order Passeriformes; family Dendrocolaptidae; genus Campylorhamphus; species Campylorhamphus procurvoides. The sequence continues at coordinate 171,733 of WBMV01000773.1, read as the reverse complement.
TCCTCACTGACAGGGTGCAGTCCTGCAGCAGGATGGGCAGAGCTGGGTGCTGAGAACAGTCTCCAACCTCCCTCACAGCAAAGGCACAGAGCAGGTCTAGAGTCCAGCCAGAGAGGCAAGGGAGGGACAGCAAGAGAGAAAGCCTAAAGCAAGATTAGAGGCAAACTCAGTATTTAGCTAGCAACAAGGTCCCAGCAATAACCACGACCAGAGCCAGGACTCCTACAACACCTACAACACAGCTTAGACAAACAAAGGCTGCCTGCCCAGGCCTGAGCTTAAATGGAGCTACTATGCCCAAGGACTCCAGGACTCCACCCCAGGTGTGGGGGTGGAGGCCCCAGGTGAGGCTGGGCAGGGCCATTAGCACTTGTTGGCACCCTCAGGACCCTGACAGTCGCCTGTCAGTGAGGTCTTTAAGGAACAGAAACACTTGACTCATTGAGTCTGCAAGTACAGTGGTGTCAAACATCTCTAGTTCAGCAAGTCTCTGTTCTTTCAGGTGCAGGGAAGAGGTGTGCACTCTGTGACCTCTGCCATCACATGGCATACTGCAAAAGTGCAGTAGACTTGAAGCATCCAAATGTGTTGGGTTTGTGCATGAACAGTTAACCATGTCTTCCCAGATGTAGTGTTTACCAGCAAGACACAACACAATAATCCTGCACTGATGCTTTAGGTAGCTCATGCATAGTTATGCAGTGATGTGAGGGCCAAGATTTCCAGTAAAAATAGAAACTGGGGGCAAACTGCTATCCACTGTGGGTCAGGAACATCTGAGAGGAAGTACTTAGAATAAATGCAGTGGGCCTTTGTAACAGGTATCCGAAGATGAAATCAAGTCCCTTCTGGCCTTACTTCATGTAAAATGGTGTTAACACTTAAACTCTCTGTGTTCACTGTGCTTACAAACATTAACCTGTTTTCAGTGCAAATCAGGCAGGTAGATACTATCTACAGTACCAGGGCCAAGAAAGGCTAAGTCATTGTCAAAACCACAATTAGAATTCAAGAGTTTCTACATTAAAGTCATGTTGTTCAAGAGTTTCCTCTTTCAGATACTGCCAACTAACAATGCTGTGGGTGATTTATCTGATCATCTGTACTACAAACCCAAAGGCATTAGCAGTGGTTGGCCTGGGTTCAGCTGGGTTTGCAGGCACAGCACCACATCAGTGCAGCACAGAGGTTCCTGGGCCACAGCCTGTGAGCAGGCTGGTCCCTGTGTCACCCTGGAGTCTGAAATAACAAATGTGAGAGAGGCTTTGCAAGGTAGATGCTTTAATCCATGCTTTGTAGTCACTCAAGGAGACAGTGCTGTCTCAGCATCATGTTTTCACTATGAAGGAGGCAGAGCTAGACAAGATAGGCCTGATTAGATCAAATCTGTCCCTTAGAAAGCAGCTTAGGTGTCTTTGCAGTGTAATTCCCAGAGGTTTTGATTTGTGGAGGGCTTCAGTTCAGCATCAGTCTAGCCTTTCTTAGCTTGGCCTGGTGCTGTGCCTGTTGCAGAGATCTGATCCAGATGACTCTGTAGGACTGATTTAGGGACAGCATACCTGAACAGTTTGGTTTCCAGGGTCAAGGCCCTGAGGGCACTAATGGGCCTTAATGGATCTAAGCAGCTGCACCTGGAGTCTCCACCCACATCCTGTGTCCATGGGCCAGGAGCTCCATTTAGGCTCAGCTGTGGTCCACGTATGGTCTCTGTTTAGTTAGAGAAGGGTTTTGGCTTTGTTTGCTCATTATGGCTTCTCTTCAGTATCCATTTGAGTTGTGTGTAAGTTCACTTATTTCCTTGGTCTCTAGACCTGCTTCTGAGCTACATATTCAGTTCTTAGTTCAGCCTCTTCTCTTGGAAGCCATTTTATTAGTTGGGTTTGTGCCTGACTGTACATGCCCCTACTCTGGGCCTGTTCTGTTTATTTTGTGTGTGTACAGTGGGGCTGGGTGCTGATGAGTGTCCTGTTGGTTGTTGAGTGGGGTTCCCTGTCTCTCACGAGTAGCTGCCCATTACAGCTGTCTGATCTTTACCAGACTTGCATTTTGCCAGAGCTGCCTCTAATACAGAACTACTTGCAGGTTTGTGCCCTGTATTGGTACAATATTGTTCACTTTTTTTTCCTTCTATATGTAGGCACTAACTTGCATTTTACTCTGGACAAAACACGGGGAGAGTAGTACTGTATCAGACCAAAGGTCCACCAGCTTAAAACTTTACCCCTGAAAACAGTCAGTAGTATGTACACAGGGAAGGAGGCTTAGGTGGCATACAGGGCCATTTCTGCAGTGCACTCTTTCAGCTTCAAGTCATGTGTAGCTATAATATACTTCTGTATTAAGTAGTTTCTGATTAAACTTTGATTAGTCTTTTTTTTAACTAATTCTAAAGACTTGTGCCTCTTCAATGTGCTCTAGCAGTGAGTTCCATGGTTTGATAATGTGCTGCAAGAAGACATTGTTTTCTATTCTGATACATCTGATGAATTTCTTTAATAGTCTCTACTTTAGAGAGAGTATCACTCTCTCATAGCACTTCATGCTGCCTTTGTTTTTATAGTGTATAGGTTGGGGTTTCACCTAGACTTTCCAGGGTGGAAATATTGGTGCTCAATGTGTTTTTTGCTACCTTTTTTTGTGTCTTTTAGGTTTCTCCTTGCGCCTCTTAAGCAGACCAGAATTGGGTATTAAATATTTGAGATGTGAGTGGGCAATAGATTTGGGCTAAATAATGATGGTGTAGGAATGACTCCTGTTCTGTTCTCTCCTTTTAAAGCATTCCACTTGAGCACACAGAACAGGTTCTCTGGAGTACCTCTCTACCAGAATCTCTATTTTTAATAGTAGGAGCTAAGTCAGAAGCCATGACTTCTATATTTCCTTCCCTGTGCCTTACTTTGCATTTAGTGAAAGGATTTCATCTGCTGCTTTGTTGGGCAGACCATCATTACTGTGAGATCTTTCTCTGTGGTTTACATTCAGCTTGTCTTGGTAGGCTGAGTGTTTTCCTATTGCTAGGAAAAGTTGTCACCTTGTATTACTTATTTCTCAGGAAATTTGTTAGTGTTGAAAAAGACCATAAGTATCTATGTCTGTGGCCATGAAAATGAACAATTGTTATTTTCTTGTTTGTTTCCTTGCCTTTAGCATGTGTTTAAGGGAGCTGTGATTGCACAGATTGGTGGTAGGATGCTCCTATTAACCTGCTTACTCTAACCAAATTTTAGCCCTCATTGCTTATTGTTTTCGTTCAAGTTACTCACTTCTTGCTCTGTGTTTTGTTTAAGCCCACAGCTTCTGACTTACTGCCATCTTCCCAAGAAACACACTCAGCTTCTGTGACATTCTGTCATCAGGTTCCTGTTTATTTACCTTTTGCTGTGTGCAATAACTTTTTTACCTCCTAAATCACCTGAAACTTTCTTTTATAAGATAGCTTGTGTTATGTCATCTTTTAGTAGGGCAAGTCTTTAGAATGACAGAAGTCTTGATATTCAGCCCTCTAGAAAAGCAGCATTTCCATATTGAGGGGGAGAGGGTGTGGTTACACACAGCAAAGAGAGTTCCTGCATTGCTGAAATCACTGAAAGCTGAGGTGAGGTGTTCAAAATTAATCTGTCTGTAGTGTAGGTTTCACCTTGTTGCATCTAAAGTGTCTGAGTTTGGCTAGGATTCCCAGACTATTCCTCTTTCCTGTAAGGACACACAGGGTAGGAGAGAAGGATGGAGGTACAAATTGGTGATGGGCTTGCCTTACCCATGGTCACTGAACAGCAGCAGTGGCAGGGAGCTGTGCAGATCTGTGCTGCTGCTTCTCCTTTACCACATGCCACTTAAGACAGCCAAACATTGGCATTTAAAGCATGTGTAGGAATGGATGTGGACAGTACTGCTCCTTGTATGCAGCAGAAAAGCCTCTCTGCAGGCTTGCATTTGAATGTGTTGGTTCACACTTGAAGTGAGATATACTGCAACAGCTCAGACTTAATAATAATGAGGGCTTTCTAAAAAAGTACTGCTTGAGTATATTGTTTCACAGATCCCATTTCCAACATCTGTTTTTCAGTCTGAAGAGACCTTCGATTTGGTGGCTGCTTTCCACTCTGACAAAAGGCTGTAGTGATAATGAATGGTGGAAGAAGGCTGAACTGACTCTTCCTCTTACTATAACATTTTACTCACCTGCTTCCCTCTAGGCAGGAGCAGCAAATATCACCAGTGGCTCTTAATGGATGAGGTGGGGAATGGAGAGCAAGGCTCATGATATTTTTCTTCCTTGCAGGAAAGAGAGAGTGGCTCAGCAGCTCTTCCTCCTCACCCAGCATCTTCTCCGTGCTGCCGCGTCCTTCTCTGCGCATGGGATGGCCGAGCCCTCATGGACACCGGTGTCTGAGGGTCTTCCTGGATGGCACATGTACGGAGAAGGGGGTTTGGCCCCAGGCGAACCCCCAGCCTGCCCCGGCTCAGCAGAGTTTTCCCTCTTCCAACCAGTGACGAACAGGGATGATTTCAGAGAGTGCCACCTCTGTGGCTGGTCGGGAGGTATGTGGCGTCAAACCGCAGCCTCCCCAGGTAACGGAATCGTTTGCCCTTTCCCTTATTACCGTCATTCCATCTATGTTGTCGTTGCTGTAGTTCACTAGCCCCCGGCCGTCCCCACCCTGGCCCGCCCACAGCGGCTCCCGCTGCAGCCGCGGGGCAGTGTGCGGGGGGCGGCGATCCCGCTCCGTGCGCGGGGATCCAGGGCGCGTTTTGGCGGCTGCCGGGAGGGCCCGGTGCGGCGAGCGCCCCGCCGAGCCGCCCCCCGCCCCTCCCCGCGCCGTGCCGAGCCGTGCTGGAGGGGCCGGCCGGGGGCGCCCCCACGGACACTGCACCGAGCCATGCCAGCATCGCCGCCGCCGGTACGTGTGCGGGACGGGCCGTGGGGACAGCCGGGGGGTCTGCGTTCGGGCATACCCCTCCCCGCCTTGTGGTTTGCACCTTCCCCCCATCCCAGTTTGCCCTCTGCCTCCCCGCTCGCGTAGCCGCCTGGCTAGTTGCGAAGTTGAGCTGCGGTGGAGTGGGGAGAGGGAGCAGCGGCACCCCCGCGGGTCGGGCCGCTCCGAGGCGGGGAGGATGGGGCTTATTCACATGCAAAGCGCAGTTTGTTGGCCGAAAAAGCGAAAAAGTCCGGTTTCCCTGGCTGTGCTGGAGCGTGTTTGCACTGCAGCAGCCAGGGGGCTGCCTGGAAAAACCCGCCAGGCAGGAGAAACTGCCTGCAGCCTGCGCCGGGGGCAGGGAACAATTAGAAGGGACCCTGTCTGGCTGATGGGCCCCGGCCTGAGGAGGAGCCCCGCAGCCCACCCCCCGCCATAGAGGCAGCAGCATTCCCCTGCGGAGGTGCCGGGGGAGCATCCATCCCCGGGCTGGCTCCCCGCCTGTGCCGCGGGTCCCCAGCGCCGCCGCTGGGCTCGGTCCCATTGTCTGCGGCCCCGGGGAGGGCTCCCGGGGCTGGGGGGGCACGACCAGGGCTGGGCCGGGCCACGAGGAGCCGCTGCCTCCCCGCCAGGAGGGCCCTGCCTGCCCCTTCCCTTCCCCCCGTGGGGTCCGCCTGCCTACGCTGCAGGAACCGGAGCCCCCGGGTCGCTCCTGGCTGCTCCTGGGGCTGGGAGGGAAGAGGTGGTGGTCTTACGGCAGCTGGAGGTTTGGTGCTGCTGGGGATTCTCCCTGCCCTGCCTGTGATGGAGCCAGGGCAGAAGGCTGTGGCTCGGCCAGTGGGTAAGGAGAAAGGGCGAGGCGGCCTGCTGGGAGGCAGGAGCAGCTACCCTTACAAAGGTATGGCTGCGGGCAGCGGGACGGGCTGTGCTTGTGAAGGAAGCGGGCGCAGCACTGCTCAAAGGAGTCGCGCCAATCGTGTGCCCAGCCTGTCCTACACTCAGCCAGCCTATCCTGCTGCACCCCAAAGATATTTAAAGAGCGACGTAGTCCGCATCATTTGTGTCCCGGCCTATGTAGCAGCTGCCCAGGGTGGCGAGATGCGACTCCTTTAAGGAGGAGAGGGGAATGTGCGATGGGCATCTGGAGCAGCGCAAGGAGCACCCCGATGTCGGTGTGTACCCTGGAGTGAGGCGGGGGAGTCGGGAGGGTGGCTACACCAGCGGGGGTCTGGACCAAGAGCTCTTGTTCTAGGAACATATACACAGTAATGGCAAAAGTGGGCTGATACTGCAGTGGCTTCACAGTCTTCTAGGGCAAAGGTCTCTTTGAATTTTAAACACAATGGAGAAACATGTGAAAATATTAATAATTAAAAAAGCATCTTCCAAATGATAATAGTTCTTCCCAGCTGTGCTCAGTGCTTTTTAAGGTACCATTGTGGAGAGGCAAAGGTTCTTCTCTGCTGTGATCACCCTGTTTTCATTGTTAGTCAGCATGAAAGAGGAGTAGAGATTGAACCGGGAAAACTTTGTGTTTAGTCTTGCTCTGGGCCGAAGGGGGCAGATAGCCTGGTGGACCCTAATTGTAAAGGAGAAAACTGCCTTAAGCTTTCCAGAGGCAGTTTCTCCAGCAGCTCGAGGGGCGTTGGTGGTGGTTGCTCTTGGGATGAGGCTCAGTCCCTCTGGACAAGTGGGGTTTGCTGTGCTTGGAGGAGACAGGGACGAGCTGGGTTGCACAAAGCAGGTAATTGGGGAAGGATTCAAGGTGAGATGTACCAATGAACTTTGATATTTATGGTTTCTGTAAGACCTAATTCTTCGCTGTGTAGTAATTCAAAATCCCCACTGATAGTGTTTTATTATGACTGGCATGGGACTCCTGGTTGTTAAAGCTGGCCTAAGCACTTCCATCCTGCTTTCTGTTTTCAGATAGTTAAAATTTCAAAACACCTTTCAGGCTGAAATTTTCCAGGCTTAATCTTTGCCTGAAGGTTCTTCCCTCCACCTCCCCCTTCTTTTAGCTGAGTTTGAGATAAGGTAATTTAGTTGGTGTTGACTGTTTTTTAAGGAAAGGAAAAACCCTCCTGAAGAATGGAGTCATAATATCAAAAAGAAATGCAGTGCTTTAAACAGCATAAATGTGGAATTGGAGACACATATGGTTAGTTACGGTGTTCTGTTTGTTTTGCTTGCTTTTTCTGTGTTCAAGTGTTCTGGTGGAAGGGGTTTTGCTTTGGTGAGGCTTTAAAAATTACTTGTATCTTTTTACTCGTTAGCATTGCATTTGGCTGCATTGCACTGAGGTTAAAGCCAGCCTGGCTGAAGGGAGAGTATTTGCACATGTGGTGTGAGTCTTCACAATGGATTTTTGGTGCAAGTTGTTTGTTTGAGCCTTACTCTGGTTTTGTGGTTTAAGCATGTGTGGTTCCTTGCCACACTTCTTTCTAATTGTTCCCAGTAGGGCTTTCCCTAAACCAGGAGGGCTTTTATTTTTTTCTTTTTGTGGTATTGTATCTGTGTGACTCACTGTGCAGGCTCCAAGGTGCATGAAGTCATGACACCACAAAATGCTAACCGGGCCATATCTTGCTGAATTCAGGGAGCCAATTTCACAGCGGGGTGGGGCCCTGCCTTGTCCTCTGAGCATCGAGGTGCCTTTAGGGCCAGCAAAGACAAACATTTAGGATGAAGGCCTTGGTGTTTGGTCTGCTCAGCATCATCCTGTGATACTGATGCCAGTGAGTAAAGAATGGTGCTGTATGTGCCTTTGTGAGAAAAGGAGGTTTCTCCATGCTGCAGTGCCTGTCCCACCTTTGTAGTTATGCTGCTGGAATGTGTTGGCCTAAATCAAGGTTTAATACACATGGATGAAATAGATCTGGTTGCCTTGACAATGGCATAGTCCTGTAAAGTAAAGCAGAAAACCTATATGTAGTAAAATGGATGGAGAGGCCTCTGTAGAAGACTGTGTATGAAATAACTCATGGTACTGAAAGGGCAGATGAGAAGCTTCATTTTTATTCCTTAACCACAACCAAATGGGTATTCAAGGATTAAAGAAGAATGGGGGAAAGGGAAAATTAAAGCTGATTCCCTTTTCCTAACCCATTTCCCTTCTTTTCATATACAAAGTGTTGCACAGAGCAATGAGTAGATGCAGGGGACTAGGCCAAATGGAAAAACATGTTGGCTTAGATGCAGCTGGGAAGAATATGCAGGTGATATGACATGATCCTGAAAAGACTGAAAAAAACCTTTTACATGTAACATGAGGGGCAGATTTTTTTAAATGTCTCTCTTCTCTGGTGTCTCTTGCATTTCCTCTAGAGCATTTGCTGCCAGAAGATGAGGTGCTTTTCAACTCTAAGTTGTAGATCTGAGCTTGTGTGACAACTTTTAAGTCACATTGTGGCCCTTATTGCTTGGGACCTGTGTGTTATTAACTGATGACTTTGATGAAAACTTCATAAAAGGTCTTGTTTCCCCTAAGGGCCAGTCTCAAGGGACTTTTAAAAAGATACCTAAACACTGAAACAAGTATTTAATGACTGCATCTGACTATAGTGACACCAGATGACCAGTGAAACCAGTGACTCTTAGCTGTGTCACTCTTTTCCTCCATGCAGCTCTGTTTGGTCAGGGTCACTGACCATCTTTCATGATGCTGTAAAAACTGCCACCATTTTTAATGAGGACACATCTTAGATTTTTTGCCCCCTTGTTGCTTAACAAGAATAAAATTACATGACAGAATCTTGATTGATGCTGCCTCTAGAATGAAAACTTGCTTTATTTGGGTTTTTTACTGCTTTGTGTAAAGATTTTGGTTTTGTGTGTTGTGTTTTTTGTTTTTTTCCTGGATGCATTCCAACTGTATGGAGTTAAATTCCCTAATTACTTTGTAGACAAAATTCTCATTACAGTTGTTTGGAATTTTGACCAAGACAGGACTAAAAGCTTTAGCCTCTGATTAGCTTTTTAGCAGTATTTGTTGAGGATTATAGCAGTCAGTGGAATTGCTCCAGATTTATTACTGTGAATGAGCAAAACTTAAGAAACTGGCCTTAAAACCAGCTTTCAGTTTTGCACATGAATTAGAAGAGCTAAGTGGGCTCAAGTAACAAACAGCTTCGGGATGCACTGGTGTTACTGGGGCAGTTCCCTGCAGACCCCCCTGGACCTATTACCCCTCCACATCCTAGAGACGCTGTGTCCCCTCTCAGGGCACAGGGCCACCTTGTTTGGCTCTCAGGAGAAAGCATCGAGGTAAGTTTGCTCCTCTCCAACATGATAGAGAAATGCCAATCATGAGGTCTATGTTTTATAATCCTGCTAAGTCTGTGTAGAAATTTTGGGAATATAATGAATTCCTAGCTGTGAAGATGACCAATGTGATACAGCCCTTTGTCCTTAAGAAGAGCCATGAGACCATTTGTAACTGCTATGGATACCAAGAGAGTCATTGCCAGTGCTTTAAATGGAGAAGGGAAGGTAAAATATCTCCTAGTGTTACAGGAAACAAAACTTGAATGCCAAGCTTGTAGCAAACCTAATATTTTGGTCCCACTTGTGGAAGAGTAAACAAGAAAATAGCAGTGTAATTTGCTTTTATTAGACAAGCTATTTAAAAGATGGTAGACAGCTTTTGCCTGGCAGTCAAGGTGGTTGTTGCAGACTGGTTTTTGTCAACAATGTGGGGTTTTTTTTAAGGAAAGCAGAGATCTCTTGCTAACAGGCATTTCTGCCAAAAGCTCAGTCACTTTGTGGGTCAGGTGCTCAGAGTCCCAGACAAATATAGCTAAAGTCAAGAATTCTTTGGGAAATTCTTTTAAGAATCTACTCAGATCACTCTAGTGACAAAACGAAATGGATGAAAGTTGCTGTTCTTGTGCCCCTGTATTGTAGTCTCTGAATAAAACTGTCTTTGCCATATTATATAATGCAGCAGTTAAAGCCAGGCAATTTTCTACAAATATCTGCATTCTTAGTTTAGTGAGAAAAAGGGAAGCCTTCAACCACTCTGTTCATAGCCTCTAATTTTGGCCTTGAAAAGAAGCAGTGTTTTGGTGTGATAGTTGTGTATGCTCTTGCTAGACAAGTGTGTTTCTCTGTGTTAAAAGAAAAAAAAAAGAAAACCAGAACCAACCAATCAACAGAACCCAGGATGATATTGCTTCTTCAGTCCATCAACAACCATTTTGCCATTTTTAAATCATTCACTCAGCTCTAGTCTAAAGAGACCTGAAAGATTGAAGTGTTCCACCCCCTGCCATGGGCAGGGACACCTTCCACTAGCCCAGGCTGCTCCAAGCCCTTTCCAACCTGGCCTTGGACACTTCCAGGGATGGGGCAGCCACAGCTTCTCTGGGCACCCTGTGCCAGGGCCTCCCCACCCTCACAATTTCTTCCCAATATCTAACCTAAACCTGCCCTCCTTCAGCTTGAAGCCATTGCCTTGTGTTCTGTCACTATCCAAATGCAGGTGAAGACATATTATCATATGTATTGTAATAGTGATCTAAAAAATTATGGAATTGCTATAAATTAAGCTCCTTGATAATTTTGATGGTCATGCTTTCTAAACTTCCACAATAGTAGTGACAAGTGCTTGTGTAGAGAAGTAATACAAGCAAAGCATTATGTACATTCAGTATTCTCAAAAATCCAATTGTTTCCCTTCCAGACCTCCTGTATTCTATGGTCATTCTCCTTCTGTTCCAGGGCTGATAAAGGGAGAAGGCTTTATCTCTTCAGTCCCCCTCCTGATTCACACATTCCCGTGTTGCCTGGCCTTTGTTGTTTGCTTGCTTTCTTCCTTGCCCTCCTGGCTATAGGCTTTGAAAGTAGCTCACATTTCCTCCCCTGCCGCTGTTCTGGAGCTCGACCACTGATGGCTACAGATGCTGCTTGCTTCCAGCTGCCTTTGCAGCCCTCCATGCCATCCTTGGGAGTGAGGAGCCCAGTTTCTGTCAAAACCACGAGAAACCAGGAGGCTTTTTGCAGGCTGCTGGCAGGTATTTCATGGAGCTGCTGATGTGATGCCAGTGTCCTTGCTGATTCATGGAGTGACTGGTAGTGGCCGTGTCCCCCTTCCCCCTGTGTCTTCAGAGAAGGGTAGGGTGAGCAGAGTATTTGGATTACCTTCATTTCAGTGTTGTTTTACTATTTCAGTATCTGACCCAGGTTTTATAGAGATTCTGTGGGAGCTGTTCTTGTCTCTTCTGTGACCTTTGAGGCTTTGCCTGTGACTATAAACCGCTGCATGTGTCTACTTAGTCTCTCCAGGTTGGATGTTTTGCTGTGGTAGAGGGGTGCTGTTCAGCTTGCTTATTGTGTGTTTGATGGGGGTGTTTTCTGGTCTGACCTTAGGAATGTGTTTAGCCTTGTCTTGTACAGCAGTGCTGGCTCTGGAATGGTATTTTTGTGTGTGAAAAAACCTATCTCAGTAATCACGTTCATATGATGTGTAATATGAAGATGTGACACAGAATGATCACATCTTTAGATACCTGGTTTATCTGTTGTAGTACACAGGATCATTCAGCTTACTACTGCTGAATAAACTAGGCTAGTTTTTTTTCAGCTAGCCTTCAAAATGCTTTAAATAAGCTTTGCAGCAAGAGTTTTGGTAGTCATGTTAGCCATGGTGGGTACTGTGACCCCTCGACAGCCTACTCAGGGCTGTGACAGCAGAAACAAGCTTGCTGACAGTGAGCTGGTTTGGGGAGCAGGAGCTTGTGGCCCTGTGTGTTGGCTGTGCCAGCCCATCCCCTCGGTGGGATAGGGAGCTTATCTGGTGCAGTGCTCTTTGGGCTGCACTACCAGAGCTCTCCTCACATTGAGCATAGCTCAGACGAGCCTGTGGGGAAGTGCAGCCTCTATGATCACCCTGTTAGTTTCAAGAGAAGGTTGAGGTCTTGGGAAGGATCATTGATGTCAGTAGCCTGGTAGTTCCTTCTCTTTTGTTTCCCTTAGAGACCAAGATGCCTTTTTTTATCTTCCTTCACTTTAGCTCAGAATTTTAGATATCCCAGTTCTTCCCTCCCTTTCCCTCTTCCCATCAGTGAAGTGCAGGTTGCCTGTAGGTGATTTGATTTGGGCTTAAGAAATTCAAATGAATGATAGCAAAGGGAAGGCACCCTCTTGCCTGAGACTAGAGAGCCCCTGGCTCTTCTTGCTCCTGTTTTTAGGCTACACTTAACTACCCATCTGATGTATTGAAACAGCTAAATAAAGCTTTAAGAGCCTTCCATAGGTTCATAAAACACACTATGTGCTTAAATATAGGTACTTGTGAGAATTGCTTTACTTTTAAAAACCCAGCCCACCTTGAGGAGAACTGATTTGGAGGGTAAAGAATCTGTTGTATTTTCTGAGATGATTCAGTTGTATTTGGGGAATTGGGAGGACTTGGGTATTGCAGTTATGTTTGGGGGCAAAAGCTTGGGACAGAAGTGTAGTGGTTTTTTGAAGGTAAATATATTAGTCATAATGTTGCTGAGATCACTGCCCTGCATAATACATCTGATATAGCTGGGCAGTCTGGAATCAGGGCTTGCAGTGGGATACGGGGCACTGGGGTGGTATCAAGTACAGGTACATACAGATAACACTGGGAAAGACCAATTCTGCCCTAGTCCAGTTCCCCTGTAACACACAAACTGAACATCTTTGAGCTAGTTACTTCCGTTTTATCTGGAACTGTGCTGTGGTAGGCAGCCAATGGATGGGGAAGGAATGAGAGATGCCCTGATGATGTATTGAGTACACACACCAAATAAACTCAGGTTTGTTCTCTTTCCTTACACAGATAATAAGCTGTTGAACATAAAGCTGTGGATGTAAACTTCCCCCATTCTTACTCAAGGAAAGGGATGATTAATGAGCTGTTAATAAAGTTGAGAAAACTTAGAACTGTAATAAACCAGTCAGTATAGGATGCTGCCTGGTCATTTGACCTCCACTTGCTGCCTTGGTTGTGTTATAGGCCTTTAGGCAAGCTTTGTTTTGCAGTGTTCCAATCCTTTCAGAGCTTTTGTATTAACTGAACATAACATCCAATACTGGCATTTGTAATTCTGCCTCTCTGTTTTTAAATATTAAAAATGGCCAGTTTATATGCACCTTTTATGAGATAGAATTGTATTAATGCTTTTTTGTACCTTGTTCTGTTTCAGAGTTGGTGCTGTATCAGCACAGAGAGCAGCAATGGGAGTATGCATTTGCCTATTGAAAAGGTCTCTGAAGAGCTCATGATTTTTTTCCATCTCTCCTCTTAACATTCCTGCTGCTCCGCAGACATGGCTCACCACGCGAGGCCTTCCAGATCAGTCAGAAAAGAAGAGTTGGGCAAAAGGAAAACTAACCAGGGCAAAAAGAAATCTAGCCAAGTGAGAAAGAAAACCTCAAAGACTTCCACAAAAGCTGTTAGTTCTGGAAAATGCAAAAAGCCAGTGCAAGAAAAAGATGTGAAGAAAAAACAGCAAGAAAAGAAACCAATCATGAGCTCTTCAGGTAGACTTCTCAGGAGTAATGTAACCAGAACCTTGTCTGGAGCATCTTGGGTGAGTTTGGAGAAAGCTGACACCACCCTCTTTCACAACCAGGATTCTTTCAGCATCAATGGCTTTACAATGTCTCTCCGTAACCGACCCTTCTCCCATAGATTGTCCCAAACTCCCATCATTGCAAAACCCAAGAAAGCTGCAGCACAAAAAAGGCTAGAAACAAAAGAAAACCATGAACAAGAAGCCCTGGCAGGAGTGGAAGAGAAAAGCAATGAAAGGGGTGAAATAGTTTTGAAACAAGATTTAGCACAAAATGAGTTGGCTGCTCTGCCAGTAGAAGGTGCTCCCTGTAGTGCAGGTGAAGGGCCTGCTATTCTATCTCAGGACAAGGTGGTAGAACTATCTGAAACAAATGACTCTGTTCCAAACAGTCAGGTAACTGATGATAGTACAGAAACATCAGAGGTGACATCTAAGCATGAAGGCCTGCCTGGTGAGCTGATACCCAGTGATCTTGACATGGGTAGTTTGGCTGAAGCATTTGTTGAAGGTGCTATGTTTGTGCTTCCACCTTTTCCTTCTGACTCCATAATCACCTCTGAATTGAACTCGGAGGTGTGTGTGGTGACCCCCTTCGATGTGGTGTCCGACAGCCAAGAGCCTGACCCCAGCTCTGCTGATACCTCAGACCTCAGCTCAGCAGTACTGACACAAGAGTCAGTCACACTTGTCACATCCCACATTGAAGCAGAGCTGGACCTGGTGCTACCTAGTGAAGAACAAGATTCACATTCTGCACCTATACTTACCTCTGACTTGAACTCACAGGAACATTTATTAGAAGATGCAAGGTCACTTGCAGAATCCTGCTTGAAGGCAGGCTGGGATTTGGAATCTGAGAAAAAGGACATTGGTTCAAATTCCAGCTCTGTAGCTGCCTCTGAATCAAATTTGCTTTTACATTTTGAAGGTGCAAGCTCATTTGCAGAATCCCCCATGAAACTGGTGGTGGATTTTGTACCTGTTCACAAAGAACTTGACGCAAATGCAGATTTGAGCTGTATGAGAGAAAATGCAGAGTTTGATGCAAAAAGCATATTTACAGTATGTGAACCTGTCTCCAACACCTCTTTAAACAGTATTGAAGTGGAGGACATCGAACAGCTTGTTAAATGTATTGATGCAGAGACATTAATTTTGAATTCAGGTTATGTCCCCGCTTTATCTTCAGATTTAGAAAAAAGCACAATCACTAAAATACCTGGTGAAAGCTCTGGACAGTTCCCTGAAGGCTTTGTTTTGGAGTTGCCTTCAAGTGTGGGAATCCCTGCTTTTGCCTCAGAAAAAGCCATAAATGCAGATTTGCCAGCTGACTCAAGACTGCAGCATAGTGATTATTCATCACAGCTGGGAAGTGTCGGGATAAGCTTGAATCTGGTTCAGGACAACGTGAGCAACAGCACTGAAGCAGCTGAGGCCTCAGGGCCATCCTCTCTCAAAAATCCAGCTGGTGGTTGCCCTGTTCCCTATTCCTCCCTGCTCCCTATGCTGGAGAAGAAGAAGCGAAGGCGCTGTGGAGTGTGTGAGCCCTGTCTGCGGAAGACAAACTGTGAGGAATGCAGCTGCTGCAGGAAGCGCAAAACCAGCCACCGGATATGTAAGAAGAGAAAATGTGAAGAACTGAAAAAGCCACCGCCGCCAATCACGCTGCCTTTTGAGGTAAGCCAGAGGAGTTGCAGATGAGCTCACTCTCCTGAGGCCTGAGGTTCATCTGAGAATTCTGCACAGGGAAATGCTGCCCACTGTAAAGCTCTAGAGGGTTTGGGGTTGCTGTTGGATCTAACAGGTTGTACAGTAACTTCCCCTTCTCATCTGGAGAGGTGTAGGTTAAAGTGAGCTGGAGTTGTTCTTGCTTTGTAAATCCATAAAATCAGAGGTAAGTATTGCTTTAGCTCAGTATTCCAGATATTGGTATGTTGGCCAAACAATGAATTAATTGGAGTACATGAAGAGATGAGAGATTGAAGCACAAAATGTGGGGAGGAGGGAGATTGAGGATAGTCCTTGGAGACTGAATTACTAGGGAGAGTGTTGGTATTTCAAAATACTTAAGGCTAAAAAGCAAAGAAAGGCAGGCTATTTGCTCTTTGCTTCAGTTAAAGTAATTTGCTTGTGAGGATGTATTTGACGGAAGTAAATTTATAAAACTTCAGGACCAAGTTGTAGCTGCATTTTCCCCTTTCGCATCTTTCTGCCTTTCTAATTGTCTGTTTTTCTGTTTCTCTCATTTCACTTCTCCTGCCTCTCTCCCTTTATCTTTTGCCATGTCCCCCATGCATACTTTCTTTTTGTTTCTTACTCATTCTTCTGATCCATCAGCCTTTTATAACCCAGGTCATTACTTTTGGAACAAAGAGGAGGGGAAAAGACAGTCTGTATGCCCTTGTGATAACAGCACTGACCTTCTGAGGGATTTCAGTCCAAGATCAGGCTTTAAATCAGGTAAGTAGGGAGTTGAACATAGATTTCCCACATCCCAGCTGAATTCCCTGACCTCTGAGCAGCAGCGCTGGGCTCTGCACTGCCAGATCCTGCTGGAAGTGTTCTGCTTCATGTGATCCAATAGCACCTGAACCAGTGGGGGAGAGCCTGTCTTGGGAGTTAAATCACTGGGACATTTGCCTTGGGATGTGGGAAACTGCAGTTCAAGTCTCTGCACCAGTGTGTACTGTGAGTGGAGCAGTTCACACTGGGGAGAATGCACCTGCAAAACCTTTCTCAACAGCAATTCCATTAAAATGGTGTGTTCTTACAGAGGGTAGGAAGGAATTGCCATCAGCTGTGGAGATCTCAGGAGAGCTCCTGGTTTTACTGCTCTGGCCTGTTCTTATTAGGGGTGGCAGAGAAGGCTGTTCTGGTTTTAAGGTAGACAGGCAGAAAGAAGAGTCCTGTAGCAGTGAAGTGGTATGATGTATCCCCCTTTATGGGGAAAGTATATTTTAAGTTATAATGTTTAGGGAAGAAGGCTTAAACAGCTTGGCTCAGAACTCGTTCAAAAATCTTTCTGCCTCAACTGTTCCTAAAATCTCTTAAAAAAGAAAAAAAGGGAGGGGCAGCTACAATGTGACTTAAGGTAGATATTAAAACAATAAATGTGATAGAGACTTATTCTGAGTTTATGGCAAAAGAGTAGTGACATTGTCCTCTTGTATATTGAGTCAGTAGGATTGAAGAAGCTCATGAGAGAGAATTAGCAAAGTGAAGGTAGGAAGTGTTCTAAAAGCCATGTTTAAAATGATGGCTTTTTTAAAAAGAGTTTTGGCAGGGTTATTGAAAGGAAGCACTCCAGCTTTTCTGTCAACCTTTGTTTTCCAGGCTAAACATACTTTTCTTGTTGCTCAGGCTGACCTTCTCCTTGCAGATTAGCTTTGCCCCTTCACCTTTGTCCTCTCTGGGCACTCCTTTCTTTTTTTTTATGAGAGATTCCTTGTTTTTATTCTTTTCTTTGGCAGCTTTTATTTTGGTGTGCTTTTATTTTATTAGACTGGTCACATTCTGTACAGTGCATTCAGAGCTGCACTAGAGGCCTCCTTCATTTCTTGTTAAATTTTGTATGAAGTTTCAGGGTACTGCTTGGAGGAAATGAACTATTCCTGACATTTAAGAACATGTCAGGTATTTCCTTATAAAATTGTATTTGGATGAAACCTAGTACCTTTTCAGATATTCCTAGAAAGCAGCTTTAACTCACTTCTAATATCTAGAAACTGAGCTCTGAGAAAATGGAAAAAGAGAAAGGATTTCTAGTGTTGCATGAGCTCTTTAAACATGTTGAGATCCAGGGGGAGGTGTTGGGGGATGGGGAATGCTATCACTGTTCAGCAGATATCCTTTAGATAAGATTGCAGGGAATCCCATTGTGTTTTCCCAAAGTGGTAGCATTGTGACTTCTGTCACAGTAATGTGTTCCAAACAGCAGGCAGCTGGGGAAACCCAAAACTGGAGGTCTCTGTCCATGGTATAGAAAGTGAACATAAATAATTAAGAGAAATGGGGTTGGCTGCAGTGCTCTCCTTGTTCAGGAGAGTCAGGCTTCTTTTCCTCATGTTGGTGGAATGTGAGCATTTTTTGGAGGTGATTCACTGGGAGGAGAGTGTAGGGGATAGACATGCTCTGCATGAGCACAGTTGAAATGTTGGTGCTTTGCCTTAAAGGGAATTATCTCTTCTCATTCTAACTGAAAAATGCACAAGTCCCAGTGAAGTCAGTGAGAGCTCTGCATTAAATGGCTGTATAGCCAGCACAGGGATTGGCAGTGCACACATGGTGTTCCTGGAGGTGTTGGTTTTCCCTGAGAACTTGTGTGGATGTACAGTCCTAGGGAGTAAGGCCTGGTTGTTAAAGCCCTGACTAAACTGCAGTGCATGTTCCAGCACCCCTGCCCACGTGTGCCCAGGCATTCCACCCTTGGAGAGTACTGGTTGTGTTTGGAGTTGGTGTTAGTTAGGTTACTGTTATTTCCATTTATTCTCTCACACTCCAGATGAACACTTAAACTACATTGGACTTGAAAAATATAATTTAAAAATAACATCCCCATAAACCTTCAGTGATACTTTACCTTCGTGAATGTAATGGGTTTTGCAGGGATGTGACACGAGGAAAATCTGGGTCAAGTATTGTGGGCTCTAGTTCCCTGCCCCTGCGTGTGACAATATTTTTGTGTAATGCCCCTCTTCCTGAGGGTTCACACTGGGGCTGTTTGGGTAGGAGTTGGTAAAGAAAAGGCCTGAAATATATAAGGGAAAACACTTTGCTTATTGAATGTTTTGAGAGAGCAGCTCAGTAAATGAAATGGGGAGCTTTAGTTTGGATGTAGGTAGTTGTTAGGTTTACTGGGAGCTGTAGCCAACAAACTGATGAGAGAACAGGTCACTGAGTGCAAGACTGCTGGGTTGCCCAAGGTGTCTCGAGACATCTTATTTAATAGCTGTAATAATCAGAGTAATATGGGCTATTAAATAACAATAAGTGCCTGCTTGCTTGTGGGTTTTGAGCATGCTGCTGAAAACACAGACATATTTAAAAAGGATGGTGCAATTCAAGTTGGTTGGGAACTTTCCAGTGAGCCATTCCTTGAATGGAAAATGCTTTCTTGGCTACTGTCTTAATGCAACTGTCTTTGGAGGGGAGCATCTCAAGGTTCCAAATGAAGTTTCTGCTTAAGACATAAAAAGGGGATGAGAATTACTAGAACAGCTTTGGTGGTAAGGGCTTTTTGCCTGGTGCAGACTACAGCCTTTAACTTTGATCTCCCACATCCCATTTGTCTCCTCTTGAATTTTTGAAAGGTTTTGCTCTGCTTTGGAACACAACCAATATTAACATCTCGAAAAAAAAGGCAAAATGGAGTTCTTGTCTTTTAGCCAAGCCTAGCTATAATCAAGGAATTTAGACTTTGTTGTATTTATTTGACAATAGACTCCAGAAATATTTAAAACAGTTGAATTTTGAAATGGGTGCATAGAAACACTCCTGGAGTATGACACTTGAGAGTTTTGTAAGGGGGAGCAGTTCCAGGAGCGTGGTGTGTGGTGAGCAGAGCTGCACACAGCCTACCCACAGGGGCAGGGCCCTTTACTCTTGTTTTACACACACTGTGGCTGTGGAAAGGAATTACCATTCGTGTGCCATTCTGTGATTTTGGGTGTGGACTGTAATGCAGCCTAAATTACAGGGAGATGGACCAGTTTGTGCTCCAGTTATTTTCAGAGACTGTATTTAACAAGTTGCCTCTTCACTACTCTCTTTGTGCTGGTTCTTAAGGGTTTTATGTGGAAATTATTTGAAAGAGGTTTCTTTCCTTCCTTGTGTATGGGGATCCATCCTAAGAGGAGGGAAAAGTATCTGAGTAACAAGGGAACCTGAAACTGCTGTCTAAATGATGTCCAGTGCACACACTAAAAGGGAGACTAAATCTGAATAGATTATTTTAGGTTTCTAAGAAAAATTTTTTTTTCTGGTCTGTAAAGCATCTTGAGTAGCCAAAACTGCAAAGAAGAGTCAGATTGCTGAGCGTGTGTAGCTCTCGTTTTTATTATGCATAAAGACCCTTGGGGTAAAAAATACAAATTGGTACTTTTCCTTTTACCTGATCGTAAATCCTATTTAATACATCACTGTGGTGCAACAAATGCGGAGTTTAGATACTCGGTAGTATCAAACAAGAGAGATGGGGAACAGCTTTCCCTGAGCTGCTGCAGAAGGAGCTGTGTATCCCCGTCTGGGCATCTGCACCATTCCACTGGTTTGCCCCAGTAACCGGGGCGAGCACTGCCATGTAGCAGCAGGGACAGGAGGCAGGTTCAGACCGCAGTGTGTAGCTGATGACAAGGTGTTCTTACCGGGTTTGAGGGGTTTTGTCCCGTGTGTTTGGTGCGCAGCTCCGTGGGCAGCGCTCTGGTTTGATGTGAGCCGCGGGTCGGACCAGGTGCGGTGTTCCTGCTTGTTGTCCCTGGTTTGGTTTGCCGGGGGTCTGTGCGGGCCGGGGGGGCTCGGGGCGATCCCTCCGTGCGGAGGGGCGGTTGGACTTGGTGGAGCTGCGGGGAAATGGGGCACCTGGTGTTTGTGCCGTGCCCGGTGCCTGCCGCAGCCCCGGCCTGGGGCGTGCTGAGATGGGCAAGGGGGAGCGGGAAGGGGCCGGGATGCGGAAAGGGGCAGGGATGGGGTGCGGGGAAGCGGTCGGGATGCGGTGCCCGGGGTGCGNGCCGCGCAGGGCGGCGGACGGGCCGCCGGGACCCCCGCCGGGACCCCGCCCGCACCGCTCCGCGCCAAGGGAGCACCGCCCGCACACCGCCCCGCACACCGCCACACCGCGCCCGCCCGCCTGCCTGCCTGCTGGGGCCGCTACTCATGCTCTGCAATCTGGTGTCTCTTTTAGGTGCTAACAGAAAACAAAAGGCCTCAGAGGAGGAAGCAAAGAGTGTTAAAGGTAACCGGTGATTGCTTTGATATTTCCCCCCTCCCGTTTCCAGCGGAATTCTCGGGGCATGCAGCCCAGGAAGCCTCCAAGGGTTAAAGGCTGGGGAGCGGCGCTTTCCAGCTATTCAGCACATTAGCCAATTTTAAAAGCACAGAATATGTCCTTTCTCTCCTCTTTCTGTCCAGCATGTTGTAGACATATTTGAACCCTTCTGCACAAGTCTGCAGACCGAAAGTTTGCTTTCCATCGCATTGAAGGTTCCTTTTAATTTCCTCTGTTCTTAGTTTCATACTTCCAAAGCTAACAGTTGAATGTTTTTAGCATACAGGTTTTATGGCATGTGAGAAATCGATGCTGGAAGGCAAGCCAAGTTAACAAAAGTGGAATTTTTATATTACTTTACTGTACTTTTGATTTCCTTTCTTTCATTAAACTTTAGTGCAACTAAAACTGAAAATGCTGTAAACTTACAACCTCCAGTTTCACATGGTATCGTGTTCCTTTCACACTTTTAAGATGGCTATCCTTCATGACAACAAAAGACTGGTGTTTCCAAGGGAAATGCTGTGTTTTTTTAACAAAATATGGATGCTAGAGTCGTGACTTTTTTTTAAGTAACAGGTAGCACACTGGTATTACTTCTTTCAGTTAATCTTTAGAGTATTTTGAATAGAAATGAGTTCATTTTGTTGCTGCAAACTAACATGTTGGAGGATGAATGGTGTGAGTGAAATGGATGGGGTGCGTGTGAGGTGAAGGTAAGGGAAATGAGAAGAAATTTACATTGTTAAACTTACTTTGTTGAACTGGTCTTTTATACCAGCTAAACATAATGTATTTCAGAAGTTACTGGACATAGTGGATTTGATAAATGCTGAATGGTCTGTAGTGCAACTTTTGAAAACATCTCAATTTCTTAATAGTGGTGGTGTTGTCACTGTTACACATTACAAAAACTTTGGTAAGACCAAAGTTAAGATTAGATATGGAACAAATAGCCTTCCTTGACTTGCATGTGTGTCCAACCTCCAGGGTGTCTGTCATTTCATGGGAAGCAGTTGTGCAGACCACCTATCTGTATCCTGACAGTAATTGTGTTTGTACAACACTAGCAAGTGGGGTTTTTTTTGTGTGAAATGCATTAATCCATTAAATTATTAGCATTTTCATTATGTTGTGGGTGTGCTTTTAATTATTCTTGGTAATTACTGCCACTCTCATTAGTGTGTGGGTGTAGCTGGAACTTGAAGCACTTGCTCATTCTGCTTTGTGCAGTTGGTAGCAGCAGCAAACTGAGGAGTGTTTGTCACTGATAGCTGCTCAGTTTGTAATGTGTGGTTGGTGACACCTGTTCTGTCAACGTGTGGAAATGTTGTTTCTAGTCACAGCCAGATACCTTGTGTTGGGTGTCTGTCTGCAGTGGGGATTCATAGCTGGGTCTTGAGACTTTCCTCTTGAGTTCATCTTGCCACTGCTTGTGATTTGATGGCTGAGAAGGTTGCTATGTAATACGATACCACCACACCTCTCCTTTCCAGAAAGCCTTCAGGAGACTTTTCCCCTCTTGGCCCTTGAATGGAGAGGTTTGGCTGGTTTTGTGTGTATGTGTAGTATCAGTGTCAGTCACTGGGCTTGGGTTTATTTCTGGTTTGACTTTTCCTTTGCTGAACTGATTCTGCAGTATTCCTTTGTTGGGTTTAGGTACTGATCTTTTGTGTTTTCTAGTATTTATTTATGTTTTGTGATGCTGAAGTGCATTGCCTAAGAGTTTGTTCACTTGCATCCACCAAATCAGGCCTGGTACCTCTGAAGGCATCCCATGAAATGCTGGTTGAGGTTGGCCTTTGATTTTGGAGGGGAGGAAGCAGTTTGGTCATCTTAAGTTATGTTGTAGATCTGTCAGCTGCAGTGAATTTAAAAATAAAAAGGCTGCTGAGTTTGCAGACTTCTTTACTGGGCACTTTTAGAAATTACATTCTGGTCTATGACTCTAACCTGGCTTATGTTCTTGGTGGTACTCCTTGTAAAGTGGTGTTGAATTACAACTTCAGTGTTTGATTTAATATTTGGTAGTGATTGAGGGCATCTGACCAGGGATGCTTTCAAAATGTCAACACACCATCCTTTTTTTACTTTGTATTTTCTTCAAGCAGCATTCTTAATTTTCTGGAAGGAGGAGTTGTAGTACTTTGTTGTAATAACACATGTAGTTAGTATTTTTCCTAATACTCCTAAGTTTTGATAGAGGCACATTTATTTACTTGAAGGGCCTGTGCTCTTTCTAGTTGTGCTGCTTAGGATGAACATACTCACAAATTCTCTAAAGGGTGAAAATAAGCAGTGATTTCCTGTTGAAAATGGGTTGGGCAGATATAAAGAAGACTAAAACTGATACATACTATTATACTGTACCTTTTGTTTGGTATTTACACTTGTGTTTCAGTGCTGCTTCCTGGTTATTGGAGAGTCACTGAGGAAATTTTTCCATGCCATAAATACTGTGTTAGGTTCTCCATGTTTATTTTTAAAGAACATCTGAAATATTCATCACTTCCAGCAAGCAACTGCTCATTGAAGAAAGTTATTGTGAGCTCATAGTAATAGATATGAAGGGAGAAATATAGTTTTCCTTGGGGTTTATATTGTGTTCTTTGAGGTACTCTAATTTTATTCCTAGTAATGGAAAATCTATACAGAAAGGATTCACGCTTAAAAATTAACTTGCCTACCTTACTAAAGGTTTATTCTGCCCCCTGCTTCCCTTCCCATGGTCTTTCTTTTAGCCACTGAGTGCTGTTCTGGCTCAGTTTGGGCAGGGCAGGGCACCTCTCGTTAACGGTGAGGGGAGAGATCCAGAATTATATATGCAGTGCTAAGTGAGTTTTGCGGCTGCATACACAGTCTTTGTTCTCTGCCTGCCTCTGTTTATGCATAAACACTGAGATGGTGATTGAGGGGCCAGGAGAGTGTGAACGGTGCCTGCTCAGACTGTAAAATCCCTGCTCTTTAAGACAAGCCAAAAGCCAGAGATGACTCAGTATCTAGAATTCCTGAGTTGTTTATAAACATCATATTAAGAACAGTAAACGTTTCATTTCCATCAAAGCTGCAAGGAACTGCTTGAGGACCCTCTTTTTTAACTCTTCACATTCAAAGCGTAGCTTTTCTTGTAAAAACACAACTTTATTTTAAAGTTGACTTGGCAGACCTGCTGTTGCCCTTTTTATGATGCAGTTTTAGTTTTGCTGCTTAAAGAAACTAAAAATACACCCTTTTTTTGTTAAGGTCATACATGTGTTAACAAGGTTTAGGAAAGTAACTGCTAGAGTTCATGATAATGCTTTGAGTGAGCAAGGATTGAACTGATTTTGAACACTTAGTCTAAATTATAGTGTATGCTTTTAGTGCAGAGTGTCTGCCAAAATATTTAGCTGGAAGAAATTAAAGTTTATTACTTTTTTCCTCTGCTTTAAACTGAGATATGAGCGAGTCAATGGATGGAGTTGTACTGCTGTGGAATTTTACAGGGGAGGAAGACAGAATGGTGCAATACAAGTTGGAAAGGATGTTGTCTGTGTTTGTTGCATTTTTTTGAGTGGACATTATCACCTTGGAGAATATTCCTTCAGTAAATACCAACTAAAATTGCTTTGATTGCTGATTGGAAGCATCTGGCTATTTCTTACATGTCTTTTTACTCCCTTTTTTTTAGGGAGATCTCATTTTTGGTATTGGAGCATCGTACACAAATTAGTTACATTTAATAGTAAGGTAAATAAGTTAGCTGTTACTTAGTTTGTGTTTTTTAAACTAAGTTACATTTTTTGAAAGAAGTGTTGTTCTGATTTTGACCTTTTTCAAGCTGGATGTGCATCTGTCCAATGGGATTAAATTTTTTTGCTCCAGATAGGCTCTTGTGGCCAGCTGGTGTGAGCAGGCATGATTGAGTGGGATTTAGCAGGCACTTGCATGTGCAGCCTCCCCAGCACTTGCACATGAGTGCACTGGTGTGAACGTGTGGAGCCACTTGGATGTTGTTTGTTCAGGTCTGCTGTGACTGCTCGCATATGTAGATGTGTTTTGAGTAGAGCTCTAACAGAGAGAGCCTTTGCAAGTGGTCTGGAAATCATTAATCTTACTCTAGCAATTTTCTAGTCCTTAAATTTTCCAGCCAGTTTCTGGGACAGTTGAAACCTGTCCCTTGTGGACTTTCCCTGTGGTGCAGAGTGAGCTGGACAGGATGCAGAGCCACTGTCCTTCCCTGTTCCTGCAGAGCTCCCTCACTCCAGTGCTGCCCCCTCTCCCATCCACCTCCTCCTTTGCCCCACAACTCCCCAGGATGCTGAGGGGGGAAAGGGACACTCCCTTGAGGAGGACAGGGAGGAGTAGGTTTGTTTTACCTCACCTGTTGCTGTGGCAGAGCAGTTGTGAGGTGCCTGCCCACCCTCAGGGAATGGTGGGGCAGAGGCAGGTGGAGTCTGGGAAGTGCTGGGTAACCAGGCTGAACCTCCTGGTTGCAGCAGTTTGAGATGTTTGTGTGCTTTGAATTGCTATTTATTTGTAGATCTTGACTCTAACGGTGTTAGACTGCAGTGCTGAGCCTTCCACTTTATTGTGTTTAGAGGTGGAGCTTCTTAAAAAGGCAGAAAATGTGTTTGTGATCAAAAATGTCAAAAAATATGCAGTAGGAGCAACATAGTTTGTGGGAAGGCAGGAAAATGTACATATGGAGGTGAAGGTAAGTTGTCTGGGTATATTGATATACGGTTTAGATGTTCTTAAAATGCCTGCATTACAAAATAAACACGGGTTTTCTATTCCAGATGTGTTGTTTTGTTGATATTATTTGAATTCACTTCTGAATTACGAGCTTTATTCAATACTTACACTTGCTGTATGTAATGTAGGCATTGAAATAACTGAGATTGGCTTTGCCAGTTCCAGTAATCTGTTACCAGTTTGGCGTTTGTCCACACATTTATAGACTGTCTAGAAAATGCTTTGAAAAGGGGCACTACCAGCTTAGGATCTGATACCATATTGCTACACAAACTTGTTTATTGCTTTTAGTAATTGATGTAGGAGAAGACCAGTGAGAAGCCCCAAACTTACCTCAGTGGCAACAGATTTCTCACTTATGTGACTTTTTTTCTTTCTGCCATGTTATACTAAGAGTTTTGTTTAGTGTTTGAGTATGACAAAGTTAATTTAGCACATAATACAGCAGCAGACTTTGCCATTGACAGTAGCAGAAGCTGTGCCCATGTAGAGACCTAAAGATGTAATTCCTAATTATGGGTTTCATTTGAGAGGGTAGAAGAATTCTTGAGTTCTTATAAAGGCATTTAAAAAAAATTAAGGAAAAGGAAAACTTACTTATTCCTAAGAGGAGAAATTCTGTGTTTAAAGGTGTGCAGCATTTCCTGGTGTGACAGGTGGTCCCTGTCTGAGTGGTGCAGTTGCTGTTCTTCCTGTATGGCAGTGAAAGCTGCTCCTCCTGTGAGGAGCAAGTGCAAGCTGCATACAGTATAAATTCCATTTTGAGCTTTACACGTAGGTATGTGCTAGCTGGAAGAGGAGACATCCCTCACAATTATTTAGGCTGTTTTCCTTATAAGTAAGACAGACATAGATGCTAAATCTTCAGTAGTGCTGCAGCCTTGTAGCTTGGTGGCTGAAGTGATCAGCATGGCTGTTTTTCTTTTTTTAACCTGAACTACCCTGTGCTGTTCCTCTGATGTACCTGTCACTAACCTTTCTATTGCTAAAGAATATTAGTTACTCCTTGTAGTCTTGTGGCCCTCACCAGCTTTAAACCCAGACTAGAATGGTGGTTAACAGTGTCCTTAACAGTTCTGGCTTGAGAGGCTCAATGGGCATGTAGCAGCTTGTAAATAATATAATTCATTGTACAACAGATGGTGGGGCACTGGAAGTGGGTTCTAAAGGAAGGAGCTGGATATCATCCTGGTTAGGTTAAGGGCACTGTGGAAAGTTATGTTGTTAGTTTAGTACTGAAAATACAGGAAAATCAACTTGTGTCAGTTTGGTTCCAGTGTGGTAAACACAGGCAAGATACATTGTGAACACTCGTTAGTGTGCTGAGAGACTGAGAGTTGGTATCCATTTATCTGGCTTGAACATCATGTTTTAGAAATATCTCAAAGAAGTCAAATTTGAAAACTTCCATGCATGAAAAGTGCATCCAAAGACCTAAAAAGATGCTTAAATTCTTTGCTCTTTCTCTGTCCCTCTGCAAAAATGTGTGCCGTTGTTCAAGGCCAGACTTCTCTGGCCTTAACTTAAAGTCACTGAGTCTTGTTATACTTTTGTCTGCTAGAACAAGGAGCCCTCTGTTATCAGGGTTCTTTTCCACATAGACTGAGCAGCAGTTTGTGGCTTTTCAATCTTATTTTTCTTTGATAAACTGCAGAGTGAGTAGAGAGTGAACTTGAGGCTTTCACTTCAAGATGTTTCAATCCTTTGTCATTATTGTGGTCCTTGAATCCCCCTCCAGCATATCAATGTTGTGCCTGAATTGGGGATGCCAGAACGGGGTGCTTTGTTCCACTGGCAGGTGCAAAAGTGCCAAGTACAGGATAGAAAGTAACCAGTCTTTCCCTAATTATATTGGGTTTTATGCACCCGAGCATGTCACTAACCCTTCTGGCCATAAAGCCACAACAAGAGTCTCTGTAGTTACTGTGCAGTTGATAATTGGCCATGTTAATGTCCCCCTGGAAGGCACTGCTCTCTGAGGTAGAAACCTCCTGGAAGTACAGTAAGTACAGCCCCACTTCTGTTCCTGGCTACACAACTTTTCCTTCATCTGTGCTGAAATGGCTGGCCTGCCAGCTTCCTTTAGGAAGCATCATGTCTGCTCTCTGAATTGCTATTTTTTATAAGTATTAATTCCACTGTTCTTTGAGATCCTTGCTAAGAATGTTACCCCCAGCTGGGATCTGCTCCCTGAAGCTCCTCTCACGAGGGCTGTGCTGATTCTCCACTTGGAGTGCAGGGCCAGGCAGCACGTCCTGGACACTGTGCTGAGGGTATCACAGACCAGTGGGCCACAACAGACACCACCGAGGGTGGGGGAATTCAAGGACTGCATTTCTTTTGTCTCTGCTTTTGAGTTAAAGCACATCAGGGGAAAGTTCTATTAGGGAATACATATTGCTGCTGATTGTATCATTCTTCTTTTGTGGCTTAATTTGAGTGCTATGTTTTCCAGAGCTGCCAGGGTTTCTTTGAGTGCTTGGTTTCAGTATTGAAGACAAATGAGTAATTTAGAACACCAGTAAAAAACAAACCAAAACCCAAAGAAAACAAAAACCACCAAGCAAAATGCTTGCTCATGTTTGCTTCTGTGGCAGAAAGAGTACTGTAGTGTTTGGTGTTTTTTCTTCACACATCTACTTCTTGAATGCCTGTGTAGGATAATGGAGTGTCCTTCAGTCTTTGTTTTTTCTTGCTTCGGTTTGTAGCTTTTTACAACCTAGAGCTCAGAGCTGATGGAAACAATTTCAGTTTGTGGCTGAGTGTGCCTATTTCCAAGTAGTAACCCAATAAATACAGTTCTATGGGAGTCACCATTCTGCCTTTAGAGCCAAAATTAGTATCCTGTAGTCTTTTATTTTGTTAGTAAGTATATCCTTTAGGGTCTTATACTGTAGGTCTTTGTCAGTGGTCTCACTGAAGCTGTTGCACAAGGTGAGCAGGAGGGCTGTGCTAATGGTGTAGGAGAAAAAAGGAGGGGAACAAAGATGTTAAGACTTCAAGGCCTAATGCAGTAATTCCTTGTGGAAAAACAAGATAAGGAGCTCTTCTGGTGGAAAAGCTGCCTGTTGTGTGAAGAATGTAACAAAGAGGGTAAAAATATAGGTTCAGTGGAGGTGGAACTGAAAAGGGAGAGCTAAGCTGTAGCTTAGAGAATGGTTTTGCTGTTGTCTACAGACATGGGACAAAAAAAACAACCAGCAACTAAGGCAGATTTTCCAGTTGTAGTAAGTGTGAAATGCTACCTGCTGTGATGCTCAGGTTGGTGAGTTTGGGTGGATTTGATACCCAGGGTCAGGGAAGTTGGAAGTGAGGGGGATCCCTCCAGGAAGACATGGATGTCCTGCCCCAGGTCAGGTCACTTTCTCCAGGTTTGCAGAGCCTCTTGTGCCCCTGAGTTTGTGTATAAACCAGCCTCTCTGCTAAAACTTGGCAGCATCATTTTGCCAAGACCTGTCCCTCAGTGCCATCTGTGAGTGTTGCTGTCTTGAGGGGCAAAACCTCTTGTATGTGCTGGCTGTGTTCCATTCATGATGGTCCCAGTCTGGTTCTCTGCACTAAGGCCTATAGAAAATGTGCCTTGGCTGAGCTGTAGGAAGGTGTGCTGAGACTCATGGCCATGGTTGTTCTGCAAGTGGGGTGGCCCCTGGTGAGGCTTATTGGAATAGACCCCTCCTGGGCTGTTCTCTCCTTTGGGGTTCTGCTTGGAAACCCTGCTCAGGCTGCAGCCTGGGGCAGCAACCTACAGCACTTTGTTGTTGTCTGCATTACAGTAATCAAACATGTAGTGTGCTCTGAAATAGACATTTATCCTTAAATGTATTCTTGTCTGCCTTTATTTAATGCAAAAACCCCCCTTGGCTGTACCCAGAAGGTGGCCTGTAGTTTGCACAGCATCCCATCTTATATTTGTCTCTGTTCTAACCAGTACATGCCTTCCTGTAGAGCACTTGGCATAAGCAACTGTTTCTCCACACCTGTGCTCTGTCTCCTTATTGCTGTCCTGTGTCTTATCTCCTTACCTCCCTGTGTGTTGGTCCTATCCAGTGCAAGTCCTGGATTCCCCTGAACTTCTGCATGTCCTGGGGAGCAGACATGAGACAGCAGGAATAAATTGTATAGGAGTAAATTGCTGCTGGTGCTTTCCTGTGTCTGGTGAGACAGTGACATCTGACAGTCAGACCATGAATAAAACCCTGTTTCAGTGTTAGAGGAAGTGCATTTGGGGTTTTTTCCAAACGGTTTTTCTGAAAGAAGACTTCTGTTGTGGTATTTGAGCTCTGAGGAGCTGCCAGCTCTGTCCCAACATGGAAAGTCCTGTGGGAATGGCTGTGTAGCTGCAGACACTGCAGCAGGATCCAGGCTTACCCACTGCCCTGCAAGGTGCAAGTGCTTCTCACCCACTCAGCCCCTTATGCTTAGGCATTTTGTGACCTTGGAGGAGTTGCCCTCTGGGTAATCCTGGTTATTGGCACAGCTGGGGGTGTGCAGGCATTGTTTGAGTGTTGGACACTTTTTCTCATGGGGCCCTGGGCAGAATCCTACAGGGAGGGCTACCTAGGGGACTTGGCATGGGTTATGATGTTGCTCACCATGCCTTGCTTATAGAGCCATTTTACCAGGGGTTTGTTTGGCCATCATCTGTTATTTCTCATGTATGGGACTATTTGACTCTGGTGGTGTCCTTCAGTACAGAGTGGTGTTACCACCTAGAGAGGTTTGAAATGAGAGACAAACTGATGGCCTGCTTGCTGTTGTACAGATGATGTGGAAATGCCTCTAGGGCAGCTTTAGCACTGGATTTTGATTGTGAGCAGGTGAACTCTTTGCGTTATGTCAGAAGCATGTTGTGTTAAAAGAGAAGTTAATAGTAAGTTTGACCCTTTTCAGAATGTGCAGTGACTTGCTGTGAGTGGCTGTTTGTGTGCTGGAAGCATTAGCTCACAGAGTGAATCTTTGGGTGTGTATAAAAGATATCTGTTTCAGTAATACAGCAGTGGCTGTAGCAGACTGTGGTTCCTGCCCTAATAGCACAAACCACTGCAGAGCCTAAGGCTGAGCATGATTTGTTAGTGGTTTGTGTTCTGGCAGAGTAGTGCTCTCCTTAATGAGGGAGTGGAAATGACTAATTGATATGGTTGATTCTTGAGCTTCTCATTACACGTGTGTAAAAGCCCTAGAAACAGATGAGATCAGACTCATGTGCTTAACTTCCATGAATGTTAACCCTGGTGCTTGGGATTGTGGTATCCTTGTCTGTAGTTTGCACAACATTTGAGTCCACATTCAGGACTTGGAGATGGATTCCTCCTAGGATGAGGGGAAGAATCAAATGAGCTCTGTTCCTGCTAGTATGTCTTTGTGTAGAGAAATAACATCACAGATGAACAGACTGACAAGTGACCTTTTCTGTTTGCAAGAGAAAAGAACAGGTATCTTTTAAGAGCCATTGCAATTCAGTAATGTGATAAAGCAACATAGTCCTCAAAAGGCAGAGTTTGATTAAAACAATATCTGATTTTATGGCAATATTTATTCATGTGGAAAAATGAAATATGAACTAAATCATGCCAATGGTATGATTCATCTGGTTCTTTTTTCTTCCTCCTTGCATGTGGGCAGCTTGCAGTAGTGTTGGTGGAAAATATGTAAGAGGAATAATTTTATTTTCAAAGTAATCCCACTTTGCTGCTGGGATCCCTGGGGCGTTGGAGGGACACAACCCTGCACCTGTGCAGTGCTAGCAGCTTAGGGGATATCTGTAGTAATTTTGAGCACAGCAGTGCTTTTTGCTCAGATGAAGGATTTTATTGAGAAACAACCGAGTTGAGAGGAGTGACACTTCTGTACTGGGTGCTGCCAGTGGATTGTGTCACATCATCTCCTCTCTGCTAATCATGGATGGACCCTCCTCCTTCCCCACACTTCTCCTTGCTCCCAAACTACCAGCCTTAGGTGACTGGGGTTTTTTAATGTAGTGAACAATTCTCCTGACAATGAAGGAAATACATAGTGTGTCATTTTGACAATGTGCAAATGGGGGGGATTAGTTTTAATCTATATAATTCTCTCTCCTCAGCCTTCCAATTGATTAAATAATTTTTAGTAACAGTTTTACATGGTTGGGACAACTTTTGGGTTGGGAGAGGTGTTAGAAACACTTGTTGAAGAAAGAGCAGCAATTTCGTATTCTAGTTCTTTCTGAAGTTAAATTAAGGTTGTTGAAATTCAGCTTTTGCACATGTATAGAATTGTGGGGGTTTCTTTTTCTGTGGTGGACCCTTAAAATATTTTCTGGTACAGTTGTAGAGACTTGTGTGATGCAATAGAAGTGTTTAACCTGTGTGGCTTTTGGGATCCCTTAGAAACTGCTCAGTGATCCCTGGGTCTGGGAATCATCCATGGAAAATCACCAGGATCCAGAGGGGCTTAGGCTTACAGACTGTTAGTCAGGATCTGTGTGTAATGAAAACATGGAATAAGGAATCTTTTGTGTAACTTCTCTAGGCTTGCCTTGGTGCTGGACACATCTTTATATAACATTTCCATGAGATTTTGATGCCTCAGGATTCCTGGGTTTGTGCTTTATCAGTTGTGAGGTGAGCACTGAGCTCCAGATGGAGCTGGTGCTGTGTGCCTGCTTTTGCCTGGGGGTTTCTGGCAATTCCATCTTAATGGTTATAATTAATCATAAATCTAGTTTGCATTTGGGGTTTTTTGAGTCGCTTTCTAAGAGAAGTCCATAGTAACTTTTAGTTAGTAGGACTGCAGAACCATGTCTGATTTGCCTGAATGGTTTTCATTGAACTGGGTGGTATTTTCTGGGCACTGCTGTGATGTGCTGTGCCAGCAAGGGATTAATTAGCCAGTTGTATGCTGAGATCTGATCTGAGAAGTAGTCTTGGGTTTTAGTAACATCTAAGAGTTCTTTAAATCATCTGCAGCCTTAAGCTCTGCCTACAATCAGATTAAGTACCAGCACTGTCTATTGTGACTTAAAATTATTTTCTAAAAGGAAATTTGATATAAAGAGAAATAAAATTTGGTTAGCATAACAAAAAATTGGATTCTTGCATTTATTGCTGTTTCTGCCTTAATTTTGTTTTTACTTTGCATAACTCCTTACTTCACTTCATAATACTGTCTTGGGGCCCAGGGACATATTCTTTCCAGGGCACAATATTCTGACTCTGGCTAGATTTTGACACTGCCTCTACCACATGAATTGTACAGTATCAGTGAAGAGGACAAAGATATTTAATAAAATACTAATATTTAGTATTTACTAAAATGCTGCTGACAAACTAGAGATGTCCATCTAAATACAGAAGCTGAGCACACTGTTTAAAGACTGACCTCCAGGTGAGCTGCTGTGAATGTCTGAGATTACTGTTCATTTCAGCTCAGGGGTTGTAATTTTTTAAGGACTGGAAGCAAGAAGGGCTGGTTTTCAGACTTAGCTCTAATGTCCAGCTAAGTGGTACATTGGTTTAGTCAGTTTATTGGTCCAGCCAAATCAATATAATTATGCCAAATTACTGCTGAACTTTGTGGAACAAGGTGCAAGTCTGTAGATTTCAGTCCTGCTTTTCACTCAAGGGAGGTTTTCATCTGCTTATGCAAATTCATTAAAAATTGAGTCCTTACATCTGGTTCTAAATGCTAATGTTCTTTGTCTGTCCATCACTTCTTTAGTCTCCCACCACCATCCACATGTACACACTTTCTTCCTCTGCCCCTCAACAGTGGGGGGCAAAAAATAGCTATAAATATGGACAGGGTCTGTAGCCTTTAGGGGGTTTTATAGCTTCCTGTTTGTTTTCTTCCAGTGTCTGTGCCTGTGCTTAATTAGGGTATTCCTTGTATCTGTCAAAGTAGCGTTTAATTGTTGTAAATCTTATGCTCATTTTTAATGCTTTTGCACAGCTGTTACAACAACTTTTTTGTTATTATTTATAGGCAAATTTAGAAAACAAACCAGTAAATGGCCGCAGACCAGAACTCATGGAATGCAGTATATGTGGTCATGGTGAAAAATACAGGGTGAAAGCAAACCAAGCAGTGCCCATTGAAAATGTGCAGTGCAAGGAGAAGGAAAGAATGACTGGCCTGGAAGCAGAGCAGTGGGCACATCACGAGAAGCCATCTTTTGGTGCCCATGTCAATGGTGACATCCACGGAGCTGTGCCGGGCACCCAACACTTGAAACATGCTGGAGATGGTGGCAGAGCAGTCTCTCCCAGTCACTTAGCTGAGCCAAAAAAATCCTTTGCACAGACCACCCGAAATGGCATCAAACCCCTGCATTGTTCACCACCAGAAGCAGCTGCTTCTCTGGAAAAGGTACCAGCAGAGGAAAGGACAGACTTGACAAGCAACTCCCACCTGCAGTGGACGGAAGGTACCAGTGTGAATAACACAGTAAACACTCTGATGACTGGCCTTGGCTGTGTTCACCCACAAACCCAGGGAAGTCTTTTAATGAAAGAGGAGCACTGCACATGCAGCAGCTCTGAGGATTTTCATAAGTCTGTGTCACAGACAGCTTCCATCTTGGGTCTGCAGGAAAGCTTGTGTTGTCCTCCCCTGCCTGAAGGGGAGCTGCAGGCAGGGGAGGATGGTTTTAAAGCACCTACTGTGGAGATACAGCCTGAGAATTCTACACTCCAGCCAACTTTCCTGTCCCTGATTAAAACCAGAAATTTAACTGTGGAGCAGGTTGTTGCTATTGAAGCTTTAACACAGTTATCTGAAGCCCCTTTAGAAACGACTTCACCAGCTAAAACTGCAAGTACTGAATGTACAGGAGAAACAACTTCCACCTTGCTCCCTAGTTTTAAAAGGGATATCTCGTCCTCCTTCACATCTTCTGCACTAAAAGAGATCAAAGACACTTACTTACAGAATGAGCAGCAGCTCCTGGCTCACTGTGCTCACTCACAGAAGCAGCTCCCTAATAAGGCAGTGTTATACAATGGCCAAAGCTCAGTCTCTGAATTCCATGATAAACCTGCCAATCTGACTGGGGAGGTGTATCAATTACAGTTACCCTCAGGAGACACCAACACTTTATCTGACTTAACACCTAATGCAACATCACTTCCAGGATGTGCTACCAAGGAAAATTATGCTCATGATCCAATTGCCTTTCCTCAGTATTGCAGTGCTTCAAGTGATGTCCAGCAAGCAGGGAACAGCCTGGAAACCCTTGGCCAGTCAGAGCAAAAGCCAGCCTGTAATGATTTGAACTTGAAAGCTGGTTCTTTGGTTAAAGATGGAATTCACAGTCAAGATGAAGAGGATGTGGCTGCACAACTAACTCAACTTGCAGCACTGATTGAATCAAACCAGGCAAATTCAGAGCAGAAGAATGACATAAAGACATCACTGATTCATCTAATATCACATGAGAGGCAGCCAAAATATAACCAAGATGTGGTGCAGAAAAAACAATCTGTATTTTTTAAGCATAATTATAGTTCCTTACTGTTAAAGCAAAAACAAGCAACAAATAAGAAAGGAAGTGCTGTGCCATGGAAACCAAGACACAAAAAGAAGCCTCAAGAAGCACGCTATCAACAAAATAATCAGAACCAGCTAGAGCTGCTGTCATGCCAGCACAGCGACTTGCAGGACATTTGGATATCATCAAAACTGCACAAGCTTGGTCAAACCATGCCCCAGGACTCCAGAATAGCTCAGCTGGAAAAAAAATCTCCAAGAACCAAAGTACAGAGAGCGCTGAGTCAAAATACTTCAGCATCACAAGAAAAAACTAGATTGTTTCTCCCCCAAACACAGATAAAATTCCACAGATGTTTACCTGAGGCACTGCAAGAGAAAAAAAAAGACAGGTTGGTTGGCTGTGAAGTGGTGAATGAGCAAATGAGAACTGCAGGCTCACGGGACCCGCTGGGCACTGACCCCGTGAGAAGTGAAGGTGCTACACGTGGCCAGCATAGCGAGCTGTCCCCCCGAAATCCCCTGGCTGGTTCACAGCTGAAAACAGTGTCCTTGTCGAACAGCCCAAGTGAAAACCTCCCGATGTTTACAGCAAAATGCAATTCTCAGGTACAGCAAGCAGCGGCTGGCAGTCAGGCACAGCCTTTGCCCCCAGCCCTTACTGAGTGTGACACGAGAGCGAAGGAGACGTGCGGTGCAAAGGAGGCCTGTGTGCAGCAGGGCAGAGAGGCAGCCCCCAGGCCACAGGTGCTGCCCGTGCCCTGTGCAGGGGCCCAGCTGCCGAGCTCTGCCGAAGCTCTCAGGAACATGGAGTGTGTGGGCGAGGTGACTGTCCTGACATCATCCACTTTGGGTGCTGACCACACCCGGAGCGCGGGCGGCTCAGGGTGTTCCCCATCGAAAAACACACTCAGCAGTTTCCTTGAATCACCTATGAAGTTTCTTGATACCCCTACAAAAAATTTAATAGATACACCTACAAAAAAAGGACAGTCTGAATTGCCAACTTGTGACTGTGTTGGTAAGTGGTTTTGCTCACTTTTGCCTGTACTATTCAGATGGAGATGTGCTCGTGTTGTTTCCTTTACTGTGAGGAATCATACGTGGCAGCTGTTGCTAAAGGATCAGTGCTTCACTGTGAGAAAATGGAAATTATTTTTCCTTTTCTGTAACTGTTGCTTGGTGCTCTTTGGGCCTGCAAAGCACAGCAGAATTGAATATTTTTGGTATTACAACTGACAGGTTTACATCTTCCACTTAAACTGAAACCCAAGAGGAAAAGGAGTTCTCCTGTTTGCTCTCCTACCATTGCTGACTTGTGCTTTATGTGTATTTATCTGCAGTATAGCAGGTTGTGATTCTGGTGGGTTAGGACTAGCTTTTGCCTGAGTGACTGGGGAAGAATGTCCCAGACCAAACACAGCCTGGTTGAGGGTGGTACATGCTGTGTTGTCAGACTGTCCAAGAGCACACATTGGAAGAAAGTCATACTTAACAACAATTGTACACTGGCAAGATGTTACATCCTTGCTTTCTTGTTCTGAATCAACTGAGAGTCAGTTAAGAGGCCTGGATTATGTTTTCTGTTCTGTAGTATGACTTATCAGTTAAATTCTCTTTTTCTGCTCAATTACCCTTTGTCTGAAATGCATTAATCATGTTTTCCTACCAGAAATTATATTGGAACTCTTACTTAGTCAATACATGCCAGCTCCTGTAATGAAAATTTGTAAAGAATGCAAAATATTGCTGTAATTAGGGTTACTTTTTGTTAAAATAATAGCAGATTAATAGGAGGAGAAAAGTACAAATTTTTTTCTGAGGACAAAAGCCTATTGTACTCTATTAAATACATTTCAGGGTGTTATAATTTCATTTAAGTGTCTCTAAATAATTTCTAAGTATACTTTTAATACAGTAAATAAATTGTCTATGTGGTGACTCAGTTTTCTCCACCTGCTTACAGAGCAAATTATAGAGAAAGATGAAGGCCCCTATTACACACACCTCGGGACGGGACCAAGTGTTGCTGCTGTGAGAGAAATCATGGAGAACAGGTGAGCAAAACTCAGCTTTTAATGCTCATAGGGCTTGTGACTGTCTGAACAGGGCAGCAGTAGAGCTCTCACAAACAAAGGGCTGTGTTGAGCTTTGTTTTTCTAAGCTTTTTGCAGTACTCATTTGTAAAGTACCTTGTTCAGATGTGCATGAGGTGAGCATGAGTGTTTCAGTTCCAAACTAGTGTGTCTTTTCTGAGCCCTTGCAATTCAGGGTTGTAGTTCAAGTGCAGAGTGCTCTGAGGTCTCAATAGGAAGAACAGAGCTGGCAAAAACAGGTTTTCTGGTGTCCCAGCAGAGAAGCTGTGGCAAACTGCAAGGAAGAAGGTCACATTAGTGACTAAGTGCACTAGAATTTACAGGCAGATAACATTTTCTTGCACAAATAATATTTTCTTGGTGGCAGAAGTTTGTTACCAGAAGAGGTATCAAAAACCACTCTTCCAAATAGGATTTTAAAATTAAGTGTTTTTGACTTAATAAATATTTTGTTCTGTTCTCAGTAAAGTAATAATAAATTGGTTACTCTTATTTTATGGAAAATGTTTCCTGTTTTGAAATGGCCTACAGCAGTTTGTTTTACTCATGAACTCTTTTAAATGCAGGTATGGAGCAAAAGGAAGTGCTGTAAGAATAGAGGTAGTGGTTTATACAGGAAAGGAAGGAAAAAGCTCTCAGGGGTGTCCAATTGCCAAGTGGGTAAGTTTTTATGTTAAATCCAAGTTTTATGTGGTTTTTGAATATCAAATGATGTGCAGTCCTTGAGCTCAAATATAAGCTGATCTTCAGTAAAGATCTGGTTCTTTAATTAATTGCAAAGTTGCCAGAATGATGAAACTAAGGAAAGTAATTTTATAAGCTTTGTTTTCATTTAAGGAGTGGTGCTGTTTGTTATATGTGGTTTGAATGAGTCTGAGAGGGGCTTAACAGAGCCAGCAGAGATGACCAAGGGTAAGAACACCCTGACAGTGTGTGGAAGTTGGAGTGTCTTGGGGAATGTTATTGGGAATTGTGAAAGAGAAAAGAAGGGGTGGTTGCTTGGGGGAGTTGGAAAACTATCCAGTAATGTTTTTTAAACCCCTTCTTATTTGTATGAACACCTGAAGAAAAGAATGTGATGGATGAGGAATTTCAGTCTCACATGCCAAGGAGCTCATTACATTTTGAGGAACCCAACTTTGTCTTTGAAAATGTGTTAGGAGGATAGTTTTCATCAAAGTCATGTCTTGCATTGCTTCATAGGAGCCAGGAAATGAGCTAATGGACACAGGCTCCAGGAGAGAGCTTGGAAAGAATTGATTGTCCTTAATCTTTGCTGAAACCACTGAGGGAGGTAAAAGTAGACTGGAAATCAGTAAACTGACTTTTGGAAAATCATATGAACTTGATTGTTAAAAGAAAAAAATGTATTGCTGTATTTAGGAATTTCAGACTTGATTGAAAAAACTGGTGGTAACTGTGCAGTTGGGAGGGTAGAGTCTGTAACTACGTGACAAAACCAAGGTTCTTGCCTGTTGTACGTGAGTGAATTTGCATGTTAAAGGTTTACTGCTTGTGTTTGGAGCAGTCAATGTGTTCATCAGACTCAACACAAACTGTTTTACAGAAGGGAATCACATGTGCCTGTGATTCAGATAATGTTTAATAACAAATCCAGTATCCAAGAAAAAAATTGTCAAAGTGCTTTCATAAACAACTGACCCAAAAAGAATGGAAAGATTGTTCTCAGTGTTTCAGCTAAATAGAACACTCAGTTTTAACAGAGAACAGGAGTTAAAAATCTTGCTTTAGAAACGGTTGTGAGCAGTTGAAAGGAAGAAGGCATTTAAAACTAAGTTTTAACCTTGATCTTTGTTGTCACCATCAACACACTGTCCTTTATATGACAGAAATGACCTTTACTGTACTTGTGCATGGCTGAAGGTGTCCCATGTGTACAGTGTGGCAGTCAAAGCTCTGGGGTGCCTGCAGAGAAGGCTGGTTTGGGGTATGGGGACCTGCTTTCCAGTTCACATTTTGACACTTCTCTATGTTAAATGTTTGTGAGAATAAGATCCCATGTTCATTTGATTCAAGTTTAGGGGAGCAGTGGCTGTGTGGAAGTTCACACTGACCCCTAAGGAGGATGAATGCCTTTCCAGTCTGCTGTTACTGTGTGATTGTTCAGTACAAGGGAGGGAAGGAAATCACTGGCACCTCCTCTCGACCTGTTTCATGCTGTATGAAACCTGCATTTTTAGCTGATACTCTTAATGTGTTGCATTAACTTGTCATTGGCAATGCTAATTTTAATCCTTCCATGGAGCATATCTGGGTTTTGGTGAAGACCAAAGAAACCTGGTGGTGAGATTTGCTTGCAAATCCCTTGTGGGAGATGTTTGCTGTGTCTTTGGTCCCTGCAGCTGCACAGGGACTGTCACTGCTCCCTTGCAGTGTCCTCTGGGACACTCGTCTCTGCTTTGCAGGTGGACACCCCTCAGGGCTCCTGAGGGACCTGCTGTGAGACCCATGTCATGGAGCTCTGCTGAAGCAAACAGGAGACAGAATTGGGTGTGATCTGCTGATCATATTGAACTGGGTTTTCCCAATTCTTTTCCCTATTTCTACTAGATTATTTTGTCTTATTGGTTCACTAGAAACATTTGAAGATGAAAGGAGGCTTTCTAAAATACCTATGTCCATACATTCTTCTGTTGGTGACTGCATTCCCTAATACTGATTCTCAAAGTTGTTTCTGCTTAAGTGACTCCAAACGTGTGCCTGGTGAGTTAAACATTTACTGAGATACTCCTTTCCCCTAAAAGGAGCTGACAATCTCTTCCTTAGATGTCAGGTTACCAGAAACTTGCAGGAGCTTTTCTTTCTTGCTCTTTTGATAAGCATCTCTTCTGTACTTTTTTGAATGCATTATGTTTTAGGGTGATACTTTGTCCCTCTGGATATGAGGTTTGAAGGCTGAATGTTTTCTGGGTTAATTCCATTTCCTGTGGGTTCTTTCTGGTGTCAGGGCGTGTTGACCTGGATCACCTAAGCTATCACTGCTATCTCATGTCTTTATTTATGGAGTTGCAATCTAATTTTTAAGGCTCCAGCTGTGGAAGAAGCTGAGATAAGAAGTGACAGAAGGGGTAGCTGAGGCCGAGGTTCACTTTGCCCGTGTCCCCGTGGCATGACCAGTAGCACAAGGTGTGAGCACAGGGCACACTGGGGTTCCAGTAATTCACAGCTTTGTGCTTCCAGAGCTGCAGGCAGGGCTTTTATTTGGCTGTCTTTTGTAAGTGTTGTCATTTTTATTCCTCCTTCTCCTTCCTGTTCTCTTTTGCTGAGATTTAAAGTGCTGGTGTAGTGATTCCAGCACTGTGCTCTATTCCCAAGAATACCTTGCAGTTGTTTTTGCTTTTTCACTGTTGCAGAGCAGTGATTTGGTGTTTTCATAGTGCTTTAAATGATTATACCAGATTCTCATTCCTGCATGGTCATGCCCAACTCCATCTCTGTCTAAAACCAGAATTGTGTTCACCATGAGCATTAACTACATACTTCTGCAATGAATTTTATCTGCTCTTTTCCTGCCCATTCACCTCCTCCATTCCTTTGCAAGTTGTGCTTGTTCACCACTCTTGAGTCCCTCAGTGTCATAAGCAGATGTTGGCATCTGGTTATTTACCCTAAGCAAACAGGCTGAGGAGCACAAGCTTGAACACAGTTGTGCAGAGCTCCCACCAGAGCTGCACCAGCCTTTGTTCCAAGTCTTTTCACCAGTTACTCATGTGTGGTCTCCTGCCTTGCCCCAAGACACACTGGGGAGCTCTGAGAGCCTTCACTAAGGGACCTCAGTGAATGGCTTGTGGAAATGTGGGCTGGGACCTGAGCACGAGCTGTCCCTGTGCCTCAGCCTTGCTGGGTGATCCCAGCCCTGCCCACAGACACCAGGCTGTGATCCCTGACCCAGCCAAGCTCTGCCAGGGGCTTTCCACAAAGCTGTGTCCCCTTGGCAGCCTTGAGACCCTCTGGTACTAAGGCATTATAAAGCAAGGCAATGCACATCACATTTAGGACTTCACTTGGTTCTTCTTGAGTTTCTTTGGAGATCATCTGAACTGGGCACATTGCTGCTGGTTGGTGGGGGAGACAATTGTTTGGGTTGTGGGTTTTGTTCACTGTTGTCCTCTAATCATTTTTGTCAGGGTTTTAATTCAGAAAAAAATCCTTGGCTGTCCCCTGTGAGGAAGGTTTCTGACATGGGAGTCTCCCTAAACTCCTTGTTTGTGAACATTTTGAGCCTTGTCTTTTCT
Source organism: Campylorhamphus procurvoides (assembly GCA_013396655.1). NCBI lineage: Eukaryota > Metazoa > Chordata > Aves > Passeriformes > Dendrocolaptidae > Campylorhamphus > Campylorhamphus procurvoides. The sequence continues at coordinate 130,735 of WBMV01000773.1, read as the reverse complement.
GAGGCTGTTTTTTCTTGGTTTCTTGGGGGGTTTTGATTTTTCATTCTTTTAACACTTGGATGTTCTGTTCTTAAATTTTTGCTCGTGCACTGTTTGCCTTTTGTGATTTTTTTTATTTATAGCTTGACAGATCTGTATTTTCTTGATGTTGTCTCTTTATTAGTAGGCTATATAAGTAAAAAAAACAGAGGTAGAATAAAGATGGATAAAAAGCCCTCATTACTAATACGTCAAAAATAGTTAAACTTGAAATTACAGTCCTGTACAGATACAAACCTGGTATTAGCCACTGAAATGAATGTTTTTAAAGTAATGCTTAGATAACCCACTGTCCCAGTCAAGATTTTCTAGATCATTGAACTGATGGGAATTTTTAGTTAAATTCCAGAAACTGCAATTTGTGGAATGCTAAGTAAGCTTTAATAACAAGAAATTGTTCTATAGATACAGATATTTTTATCAGTTTGCTAGTTTGGTTTGAGTTGAGAAAGGCATGGAAACTGGGGCTTGAGAAAGTGAGAAGACTGAGAGGTCACTCCTCTGGCTCTCTCCATCTCAGTTATTGTTGGTGTTAGAAGAGTGTGGTTTTTTAAAGGCAGGCAGCTCATACTCTGTGTCCTGTGTGGCAGGGATGTGGTTGGGAGGCTCTGGTGCAGCCCTGTGAGCGAGGGGACAGTGGAACTCCTGAACTTTGGAACATAAGAGTGGGATGTTCTGGCAATAGAGTCGAAAAGGACTTTAAAGTAAATTCTGCTGGACTGGCTGTATCCTGGATACAGGTTTAAGTAGGATATACAGTTCCATTTTGCTTTGAACAGCTTACTGTACCTCATGCCTTTATTTCATTTATTGAACTATCTTTATGGTTAAATCATGTTCTCCTTGGCAGAAGTCTGGAAGGAGATGAATTTTAGCAGATGGAGAGGGTGGTTGGGGAGGGGGATGTTCATCTTTTTGGACAGTGTTGTATTGGAGCATGCCCCTCTTGCCTTAGTGTTGTAACACATTATATTAGTGTGTAGCTGTACAGGCACTATTTGCACTGTTTGTTGCCAAGTACAGAATTAGAGGAGCCTATTTGGGACGAAAATGTTTGGAACATCATCCAAAATACAGCTGTTCTTTAAGTGCTGCAATGCTTTGGGATTCAAAATTATTGGACCATTTGTATAGTTTAGGAAGTAAATTATATTAAAATGCTTTTATTTAACATGAAGAACAACTCAAATATTTTAGTAGAGTAAAAATGAAAGAGAAAAGCTCTATTAAGATAAACAAAGTTAAGTATTATGAAAGACCAGCCATCTGAGTTGCTGTTATCACTGATGAAAACAATGTGATCCCTGTTGCCCCTAGGGCAGATAAGTATGGCCTGCAGTGTGACGGGGAGGCTGGAGGGGGCCAGGAGGGGAAGGGCTTGGCCAGCTGAGCTCTGTGCTCACTTGTGCAGTGCTGGGGGCAGGACTGCAGGAGAATCCCTGCCCCTGGGGGTGCTGCACTCTGCTCACCTGTGACCAGGGCAGGTACTGCACTCCTGTGATGTTCCTGTGACAATGCCTGAGGAATTCGTGGTGTGGGATTGACAGTGTAGTCTGCTAGTACTGAGAATTTAGCTAAGTGGCGCTTACTTCCATCTTAATATCTCTTAGCTGTGCTGAGAATAAAAGGATACAACATTTTCCAGTGACAAAAAAGTCTAATGTGGTTTAATGTGTGATCAGGAAAAGGGAGGGTGGAGTCACTTCCATACCAAGGTGCAGAGCATTTGTCCTGCTGTGCCCCCCATCCCCTGCCAGAGCAGCAGCAGGTGTGACCAGCACCTTGCACTGGTGTAGGTCACCAGGGAATGGTAGCTCAGCACAGTCTCATCCTGTGGACAGAGGTCTCCACACACCAACTCAGTGCAGATGAGAAAACTTGGAGCCACAGTGTTCTAAAGGAGTCTTCTGTTTCAGGAAATTACAGGGAACACTTGAATATGTTCTCACTTTCAAATCAACTACTGATATCCTGCAAAGGAGACATAGTTATTTTACTGAAGAAATTCAGAACGTGCTGGAGGGAATACTGCAGTGGAACCACATGAAGGTGAGAAAAGCACCTTTTTGTTGGTTCTGTTGGGGTTTTTTTAATCCAGTAATTTATAGCACTGGTTTTAACTCACAATTAAAATGTAGTGCTCTTTGCTGATGGTGCCTGGTTTATATCATGTTAAAGTTAGCACAGCTCTTTCTGGTGATCGTAATTTGAAAGTTAATTCCTCATCCACATGTCGTGTACGTGCTAATTTAGACAGTCTGGCTTATGACTGAGGACATTTTTATTCACAATGGGCTTACCCTTGTTCTAGAGCTCCTGCCAAGGAAGTAGAACTCGAGCATTTGGATAGCTGGAGCAGGTTTTACTGATAGTGTAACTTTGCGATTGTTCACTGCAAACCATTCGTAAAGGGCTTGAAAAAAGTGGGAGATGCTGAGGTGCCAAACTGCTGATGATAAAAAGTTGCTCAGGATGATGAAGGGGAGGGACACACGTCATGAGTTGTGATCCAAAACAGATGGCCACTAAACGTAATAGATAAAACTCACTTGATAAATACAAAGTCACACAAAAAGTGTGGTAGTTTCATGTACTCAGTGGTGGATGTTGAGTTGTTACTCCTTGAGATAATGGTTTGTTAGACAAAGCTTCAGTGTTCAGTTGTGATGGAAACAGCACAAGAAAGTGGTGAGAATTACTGGGGAGGAACAAAGAAAACATAGAGCATGGTTGTGCCTTGATGAGAGCTTGCTGCCCCCAGGCTGGGATCCTGGCAGAGTCTGATCCCCCTGCTCAGGGAAGCACAGCAGGACAGAAGGACAGGTGGAGGTAGTGAATGGTCAGCCTGGCAGAGAGGGGAGGCAGAGAGCAGGGCTCTGGGAAGGCTCCAGTGCCATGGAGAGCTGTGTTATCCAGTCTCATCCTGGATCAAAACTAGAGGGCACAGGCAGGGAGTGAGCTCAGCACCAAGAAAAGGTCATGTTTTTCCTTTCACATGGTCTGGAGTGAAGTTTCCTGGGAATGTAGTGGGTGGTAAAATGCTGCCTAGATTTAGAAGTGAGTGGAGAAATGCACGAAAGGCAAGTCCTTGAGAAATGGGGAGAGTTGTCCCCTGCACTGGAGGCAGGTGCCTGGCTTTGCTGAGAACCCTAACCCAGTGCCTCTCCTGCTGTGCATCCAGAGGCAACTGCTCTCAGGCACTCTCAGGATAACAATAAGGCTGAATTGTGCTTCTCTGACCTTGTCCTGCTCTTATGTTCTTCAGTCTTGACCATCCCTTTGTCTCTTCCCTATCCTTTCATGCAAGAGTGTGAAAATTCTTAACTTTTCCTCTTCTGTATCCCACAACTTTTTTGCTAAATTGCTGCAGCAAATTCTGCTGCATATGGCATCTCTTCAGTAAACCCGTGGTAGCTTTTGGCTTGTGTTTTATGGTAAGAAAATTGGGTAAGCTTAGACCTTTGTGCCTTGTAGCAACTGGGTAGCTGTGCTATGTTGCCAGAATAGCTGCTGGTCATGTTTGTCTGAGCTGGCTGGCTGTGCCTACCTCAAAGGCTTCCTCATGTTCTCACTTGAGAATGCCTGGGCTAGCTGAGAACATGAATTACTGGAGTTGCTGCTTTTCTTTGGGTGTTCCCATCAGCAGGGACATCTGGATAGCCAAATGTGGCACTGGTAGGGCACAGCTGCAGCACCAGAGGGATGGGCAAAACTGGGGTTTGAGAGTGATCTGAATAACCGAGTGTCATGCCCAAATGAACCACCTTCAAGGCTGGTCTAGGCAGTGCTGTGTGCATAAGGAAGCTCTTTGCAAGGAGCTGGGTCCTGTTTTGGTGTTCCCTTTTGCCCTGGACAAGGCTGTGTTGGCACACAGGAGAGGGAGTGCCAGCAGGGAACTTCATGCCAGTTGTGACTGCAGAGCGGGGCTGCTGGGTATTGATGGAGCATTGCAGGGGAGTTTGGTAGGTCCTTCCTGAAGTGCAGCTGAAACAGATTATTTGTTGTTAATCTGAGAGTCTTGATGGATGCTTAGTACTGATGGCATCTAGTGCTTACTGAAACCAGTTCGAGGTGATCTGATCCTACATACCTGCCAAAACCTGACCATGGCAACACAGAATCACTTAGGCTGGAAAAGATCTGTAAGATTGAGTCCAGCCATTCACCCAGCACTGCCAAGGCCACCACTAAACCATGGCCCTAAACACCACAGGTACAGTCTTTTGAATCCCTTCAGGGATGGAGACTCCACCACTGCTCAGGGCAGCCTGTGCCAGAGCTGGACAGTTTGTTCTGTGAAGGAATTTTCCCTAATATCAAATTCAGACCTTCTTTGGGGCAACTTGAGACCATTTTCTCTTGTCCTCTTGCTTGTTGCATTGAAGTGTTACATAATGCTTCACAACCTTGAACAAGTCTGGTTTGTTGATTATGTTATTTTTCTGTGTGAGTCACTCAGAAGTCATGGATAGTTTGTGTGGAAAAGTAATTGCAGGGGAAAACTTATTTTCCCATTCAAAAACCCTGGCTTTAGAGTTCCTCTGCTTAACAAATGTTTACTTTCTCATTCCTTGTAAATGCATTAGGGACCAAAATTAAACAAACTGAAACATTAAATGATTTACTTGATCACTGTTGTTAACTACATCACAGAAATCATGAGTAATACCCCAAACCTTTGGCCACAAGGTTTGCCAGCTGATTTGTGCATTGTTCCCAGTGTGAGGAAACACTGGAGTTCAGCTGTCCTGCCCCAGAGTGCTGTGCTGTACCCTGAGCATGGCTGTGCTGTGGGTTTATTATATTGCACAGCAGAGGCTCAGTTCATTACTACCTTTGTGGCCCAGAGGGTGATGGATTGTAAAATGGTTTTAGGTCCAGAGAGAGTATTGCATTCTCTCCTGTGAGCATAATGAAGGAAATTCCAGATATACTTAACTCTAGGAAAGTGTGGTCTTAGTTTGAAGGAACCTATAGATTTCCATTGTGTTCATTTGTCATTTTTCATGGGCTATTTATTTTCAGTTTAGAGCTACATGAGAACTTAAAAAGGGCAACCTGACATTGTACAGTACCAGACTGTTATTTAAGTTAATCTAGAACTCAGAGGAAAAGATAAAAGCATCACTTCACACTGAGTAACAAACTTAAGTTGTTCTTCTGACTGGAAGGAACTGTGCTGCCTCAGGAAAGTAAAACTCCCTGACACGAGTAACCTGTACTGCATATCAGCCATAACAGATTTGCTGCAAACCTCACTAAAATGTTAAGGAGTTGGATCATTTTTCTTTCTTTATAAAGCATACTGAACTGTTGGTCAGTCACGACCAAGATTCCTTCTGAAGAACGGTGTATCAGAGCCACATACTCATTTTCTGGTTAAGCATAAGGCTGATTGTAAGAGTGTGTGATGAACTGTAGAAGGGTGGTGCTTTCTCTTGACGTAAATGAACTTCAAGCTTGCTTCTTTCTTCCTGCTCAGCCTGCACAGGTGCCCTGTTCATCTGTTGCCTCTGCTGCCTGAGGGGTTTGGAGCTTCCCACTGGAGTGGGGACACCTTTGCTGGAGGCCTTGTACAGGCTATGCTGGCTAAAATATGGTGGAAGGTTAAAAGTATTTCAAAGACTATGTTCTCTAGTACCTAGCTTTAATGCATTTTTTCAGTGGTCTTAAATACAACTCTTCCAGATTATGGCAAATTCCTAAATATGTGGGAGTAGGACTGTCTAGTTCTGACAGTTCCCCCTTTCTTATTCAGTGATGTGCTATACTGTTCCATACTGGTTTGTCTCGGTTTGAGGGATAAGGTTGACAGAGATTGCTTTGTACATGATACAGCTTAGTAACAGCTTCACCACTCTAGGCTTTAATGTAGGTAGTCTAGGGGTATGTTCTGAAAACATTCCATTGCTTCCTTCACTAAGAACTCTGTTTTCATTGCTTTCTAACCTTTCTTTGCAGGGTGGGAACCATCTTAGGTATTGAAGTGTAACACTGGTAGCTGTTCTGACACATGGCCACATGTGCTTTTGGGGTTTGCTTTCATGTACCTGCCTGCTGGGGTTTGGCACTGTTTTCTGCCTTATTTTCAAGGTAGCTGGTGGGTTCTCAGTGGATCTGTGGTTTCAGGATTATGGTTTCCTCCCACAGGTTACTTTCCTTTTAATGCATCTTTATTGTTTGTGTGCAACACCTAAAATACTTCTCCTCCTTTAAAATGTACTGCTGTTTGTTCTGCAGGTAAGAAAGCAACACAAAATCGTGTTGTACACAGATGAGTGTGTGCTGCTGTCCTGGTGGGCACTCTTCAGGCAGCAGCATTTCTTGCTTTTCCAGGCCTTGTGTGTCCCAGAGGAGAGCAGCTCCTGAGGTGTTTGTTCTCTGTGCTTATCAGAGTAACTGTGGTGGTTGTTGCAGGTGATCCGGAGGAGCAGCGACGAGGAGAAGCTGCTGTGCCTGGTGCGGCAGCGGGCGGGGCACCACTGCCAGACAGCTGTAATTGTGATCCTCATCCTGGCCTGGGAGGGCATCCCGCACCTCCTGGCAGACACCCTGTACAAGGAGCTGACGCAGAGCCTGCGCAAGTACGGCTGCCCCACGAGCCGCCGGTGCGCGCTCAACGAGGAGTGAGTCACCTCAGCCATCCCCTGCTGGGCGGGAGGGCTCCCGGGGCCAGCTCAGAACCAGGCGTGGCTGAAGTTCAGATCACTGGAACCACTGGCTGTCACCTCAGTGGCCTGGCTTTTCGCAGAGGAAAGGCTCTGTGCCTGCTGTGCCTGAGGAGAGGGTTGGCTGTGAGCTGCTGAGGAGGTGCTGTTGGACCTGTTAAATAGGCTGAACACTTGGAACCAGGATTGTACTCCCTTTGCCTCAGAGAGGAATTGTTTGTTTAGTAAGAGAGTATATTGCAACTGCAGTGATGCCTTTGTGCTGATTTCTGTGTAGCCCATTTAGCAGACTCTAGTAGCTGTACAGGGACCTCAATCTAATTCTTGGGTTCCTTAAGGGTCCCCTTCGGAAGTCAGATCAATTTGGAGTTAATGGTGTTGCTGCACACAGCACAGTAACTATTGGACCTGGGAGCAACCTTTAGTTGCAGGGCTATTTTCCTGGAGAAAAATGTTATCCAACTGGAGAATTCAAAATGAAAGTAGCATGGATGTATTTATAGAGCTATAACTGAGTATTTATATTTATTTCCCAGAACTCGGTCTTGGGGGAGTTGAGACTGTCTTCCTGGGGAGAAAAGCCAGCCCTCTACACATGGGTATTTCCTTAACAGAAAATATCTGGTTAAGCCATGTCTTTTATAAATTCCTTTGTTGTTATGCTCTGTATTATAAAAGAAACAGCAAATAGCATTGACCTAGAAACCCCCAGACCCAAGGCCTGTGTTGCCAGCTGACCTGACACACCTTTATTTCCTTTCCTAGTCGTACTTGTGCCTGTCAAGGACTTGACCCAGAAACTTGTGGAGCATCATTCTCGTTTGGCTGTTCATGGAGTATGTATTTCAATGGCTGTAAGTTTGCCAGGAGCAAAAACCCCAGGAAGTTCAGACTTCTCACTGATGACCCTAAACAAGTAAGATTCCTTTTTCTTTTTTTCCCCTCCAAATACCTGTTCTGGTGATTTTCAGAACTAAAGTGGAATCTGTGGATCTCCACCCTTTTTCTCTCATACATGTGTGCAGAGCTTATCACAGACACACAGCCAATTACATTTTTGTAACTATAGTATGTAGAATCTACTGAATGAAAACTATCACTTACTGTGTATTTAAATACCCTACAATTATCCTTAAATGCTTTTCTGCATATTTAGCTCCCTTTGTAACCTGTGTGAAACATTTCTTCTTTGGAAGTGTAAAATACTCTTGAGGGTTTTCTCTAAGGACCATCCAGGAGCTCAGAGATTCAGACCTTCTGCCTTGGCATAGGAAGAACTTCTGCCTGTACCTTGGGGTTGCACTGCTTGCCTGCTTTTGTAGGACAAGCTAACAATCTGGGCTTCCCTCTGTCACCAAGAATAAACTGTTTTTCTTTCTGTGAACAGCATGGTTTTGAAGGAAGGGGTATACTAAAACATAATGCAGTGAAATGGTAGTGTTAATTGCTGGTGATGAGTGTTAGTGGTGTCATAAAGGTGTGGTAGCACAGAAAATAATGATGAATTGTGTGAAGTAACAAACCTCAGAAAACCTAACCCCATTAGCTTTTTACATTGAAAATATCTTCATGGAGGAGTAGAAGTGTTGTAAGCTGATAACCACTGCCTGGTGAGCAGATACTCCTCAGGGTGACTGGAAAGTGCCTTTTGTTCTGGCTGTAGGTGTCTGTTACCCCCCTTCCCTGTGGAACTCCTGAATAAAAGTATCACATTGGCACACCTTGAGACACTGTTTGGTACTCAGGTATTAGGCCCTCTGTTGAGGTTACCCTGCCAATAATCCTTCTGTGCACACACAGTGAGAAACATCTACTGTTTCATGGAAGAGAGATATCAGCTGATTGACTGGAGCTGGATATTGCTCTCAACATCTGATGTTCTAGAAGATTTTATGAAGCACCTGTTAGGCACATGTGCATGAGAGCAAATCCCCAGGCTCCTCCTTGTCAGGCTGTCCCCTGGCATTGTGGGCATTCCCAAACCTTCTTGGGGCTCAGGCACAGCTGCCCTCCTGCCCCTCCTCCCTCAACACCTGCCTAAGGCACAACAGGCCCTGATTGTCTCAAGAGGGAATTGATTTAAAACTTGCTGTTTATAGAAAACAGTGTTTCTTGGGCATTCTTTCATTTTAGGAATCCAGGTCCTTCTCTGTCCTCTCAGTTCCCTGTGTGTTCAGGTTCTCCCCCTCTCTTAATGCTGTGCACGGAGCATTCTGTGTGCATGTTCTCTGGAGGTTTGTGATGTCTTGAATCAGCTGGGGAACCACCCAAGGCAGCCACCTCCATGTGTCTAAGGAAACCCAGGGCTCTCCAGCTCTCCTGGGAGGCAGCTCCAGTAGGTCTGTGGGCAGAGCAGGCTCAGTGGGACACTTGCTTTTCCAGCAGATAATTCTTTTAGGTGCATGCTACCTATTCAAGATTTTGCAGATCACATGAAGCTCAGAGGTATTAAGAAAATTAAATTTTCAATTAAGAAAAAGACCAGTTTAGAGTCCAGAAGGACTTCATCATTTGAGGCGCTGGATGAGAGAGATGAGCTAAGGGTGTAACATACTTGGTAAGAATGGTACTTAGGATAGATGCCCTCCTGGTAGGACAGGTAATTAAGGATGCAGTTTAGAAACTCTTGCAGCAGCCACTTCAGCTGATAAACTGTGGTATGAGTTAAAACTACAGTACTGTCTTATAATGTAACACTTCATTGAAAAAAGTGAGTCTCCTGGTGTGCCTGTACATGTTTACAGGGTATGCTGACAAGTGGGTTTGGGGTTTTTTTAAACCAAATAAGGCAAGTTGTTGTTTTTTGCATTTCCACACCATGCAAAACTGAAACTGTGGTTGTCTCAGAGCCTGGTCCTTGGAGCAAAACCAAGTAGGGGGTCGCTTACCACCCTCTGCTTTCCTAGTTGGTTGGTGATTTTTCTGGAAAACCAAAAACTTAGGATAAAAAATTAGGGATTGTTTCTGTAAATTAGAGCTTAAATGTGACACTGCCATACAAGCCCACCTAGCTAATTCTGTGTTTATGTCTTAGCCTAAGGAAGGGAACATTATTTCCAAATCTAGGAGGTATTTTCGTGAGGCCCTGGCTTTTGCACATCCAAAGAACAAAATAATTAACAAATGGTCCTGATGAAAGTTCTGTTGCAATATAAGAAATGTACTCTGGGAAAAGATCTAAGAGTTGAAATTAATATTAAATGCTCCTGGGCGTTTCTCATAGGGTTAAAGGAAAATGTGTTGGAAACCTGGGCTTTTTTGGTAGGCTGTGTCAGCATGGATTAAGGCAAAGACTGAAACAAGACCTGGACTTGCATCCCCACTCACATGGGGTATGATTTTTCTCCTCTGGATGTTGGTTCTCTGGTTTTGGGTTGCACACACCTCACTTCTTTACTGTACTGGCAATGATGCAGAGATGAGTTCCCGTGTGCTGGGTTTCTTTGCCCCAGCAGGTACCCTCCACTGGTACTTGGGGGATTTATATTTAACAATTTTGGTGTTTGTCATGCAAAGTAGACGTTCTGGATATAGTGCCAAAGGGCAGCAGAACAGAAGTCAGACTGATACAATATGAGGTAGGGGCTGATCTTTCAGGCCCCTCTGACCTGGCTGAGGTGCTTTTAAAGCAAACTGCAGAATGTTGCCTTTCTCTGCAGGAGGAACTTCTTGAAAACAACTTGCAAACATTGGCTACTGACGTGGCTCCGGTGTACAAGAAGCTTGCTCCAGAAGCTTTCCAGAACCAGGTGGGTCTGTACACTCAGCTCTGAGCAGCCGTGTGGTTCCAGCCAAGGAGCAGCCCCAGGCCCTGCAGTGCTTTGGGAGGCTGCAGTGTTGGCCAGGGTTTCATTTCCTGCACCTCTGTATTTGAACTGGGGGTAAAGTTATGCCCTGAGCTGGGCACATGTGAAAAAGGCTTAGAGATAATATTGTAAATAAATGGGGTTTGCTATTTCAATACACACTGACTTGGGCTGATCTGATTATCTTGCAGACATCGAGCCATAAGTGTTCAGTGTTTGAGAGGGAAACACGTGCTTTCTGATCCCTGAGTCTTGGCTGCCTTCACTGTGTCACGGGTGGGGTGTGGGGCTCCAAGGCCCTCCCTAGCTGTGGTTTGCTGTCCTTGCAGGTGGAGAACGAGCACATGGGCCCCGACTGCCGGCTGGGCTGCCAGGCGGGCCGGCCCTTCTCGGGGGTCACGGCCTGCATCGACTTCTGTGCCCACGCACACAAGGACACCCACAACATGCACAATGGCAGCACCGTGGTACGTACCCACCCCTGCCCTGCCCTCTGTGGGCACGGGAGCCAGCAGGGAAGGGGGACCCACACACTGCTGTGGCTGCTCTACAAATACCTCACTGCACTGCCAGTGGGAAAATGGGGAATTACCTGATTAAGTGAGCTTTCAGGAATAAAGAACAGCATTGAAGAAAGGCAAGCTCAAAGCAGCAAAGGTAGAACTGGCAGTGTTCTCTGAGCAGTTGGAGCATTGCAGTGCTCTAAATAATGAAAGTGACTTCCTGTGCAGCAGTGCAGGTAACACCAAGAGGAACTTCTCTCAGAGAATGCATGTCTAGAAGAATCTACCTAAAATCTCTGCCTACTTTAGAAACAGTCTTTTAAAAAATTTGGAAATGGAAATCAGTGTTGCTGTAGTTCAGTAAAATGTAGCATTTACACCTACAGTTAACAGTGAGCATTTGTGTGTAACAGCAGTGAGATGAGTAGTGCAGTTGTTTAATGTTAACTTTTTGTAAGGTAAGCAAATGGCCATGCCTTTAGAGTATGGAAGCAGGCCTGGGAATTCACCAGGAGTGCCAGTCCTCAAGAGACTATTATTTTTGCCAGCATTGGGTGCCACTTGTGTGTGGATATTCTATACCAGAGTTTTGGAAGTGTAGGAATTGAATGCCCTTAAAGATCCTAAATTTGAAAGTGAGGCCTCCTTGTCAAAGTGCATGGTATGCTCTTTGAAATTTAGTTTGGGTGTTCTGAAAACAATAGCTTAAGTGCTTTATTACCCCTTAAGACTAAGACAAAATGAAACAGAAATGGAGTCTTCTACTCATTCTGCCAAACTGGATTCCAGAAAAGTTGTAAGTTATGGCCAGAAGCAGCTGGAGGGGCAACTAAACCTTTTTTGAGGATTATACTGGGGAACAGTTCTACAATGCATTTATCTGTCATCACCTGACGTCATTTCAGCCTCAGATTATCCTTGCTGATGTTGATACTTTATGGATTGTACATGCTATGTTTGCAAGTAACTCCAAGTCTCAGAAGCAGGCAACATCACAACTTGTGTAATAAGGTCATTGTATGGGCCAGAACATGTCACTGTCTTTGTCATGTTCTGCCAAATTCTGTCAGTCTAGCAGAGCATCACCAGATCACTGTAACTGCTGAAAGCTCTGCCTTGCAATCTGGTTTTCATCGGGTGTGCCTGTGTGCTCTTTGTTTAGATGGGATTGCTCTTTATTTTAACGTACTTGCAGCAAGGGGCTGTGTGTAAATAGGAAATAGCTGTAAGTATTGGCACTCAGTTTATCTGCTTGGACACTGCAGGTGAGTCAGAGCTGGAGTTCCCTTCTGGTCTGTGTGCAGCCTCCCCATGAGAGCTGTGGGCCAGGGCCCAGCATCTGCTCCCTGTTCTCTGCCTGGGTCACAGAGTCACATGGACAGGAAGCCCAAAGCAAACAGTGTGGCAGGACATGCTGGACTTGCTTCAGTCTGCATTGTTGTGATGACAATCAAAATTAAGGGTGTTAATTTTGGCTTATAACCAAATCTGGTAATACCATAGGAGATGTAGTGGTAAGAACACAAAGAAATCAGTATGTATGAGACCAGCACCTATCTGGTCACCTCCTGCAGTCCTGTCTGCTTCCAGAATCTGCTCTGCTTACTTAGTTTAAATGTGTGATGATTTCTTAGTCACTGCTCATAATGATGGAAGAGTCACTTACCTAACTGTGATGTATTTTTGTCTGTGAAATGCACTGTGTGCAAGTACAACACCTGGGGTCACAGCTCTCACATAGCCTGCTTTCTGGTAATGTGGTAATGGACAGAGTGAGAATGATTTGCACTACCTGAAAAACCTCAAGCATCCATGATTTTGCTATTTTTGTCTTGAGTTCTGGTTGATTTTTTTAACTGTTCACTGCACCTTACATTTCCAAGTCTGTACACGGTGCACTTGTCATCTTGGCCCTTGTTGTTGGTAAGATTTTTCCCTTCCTCCTTATTCCAGCACATATTGTTAATTTATAAAATCTAAAGCTCCTCTAGGCCAAAAAGGTTCAAGTAAATAAATACCTTGTGAGATGGGGAAGTGCTGCCAGTTCTGTAGGTGGAAGTGACACCTTTTTGTGTTCTCCCCTTGTTGTTGGTGCTCACTTGTACCTCAGGTATGGAAGGAACGCTGTACAGGACACCCAAGGTAAAGGAAAACCAGAATCTATTCAAATTACTTAAACCAGGCACAGACATGAGTTCAGCAAAATACTTGAGTGACATTAATGGTAAGGAATGAGTTTACTGTACACTTAAAATAATGTATCTAGTGAGCTGACAGTAATAATTTCCTTGCCCTGCCTCTGCCAGAATTTCAAGAGAGCATTCTTAGATTTTTGTAGGTGTCTGATCAGCTGCATTATTTGTATGTTACTCTGAAAATAAATCAGGTTGTCATTTAGCAGTGGGAGAGTCTTGGAAATGCCCTCTGTAGATACAAGAGAGAACAGTGCATCTTAACTTAGCCAAATTGAGGATTGCTGATAATTGATAATTATTCTTGGAGATCTGAATTACTGAACATCATCCCTCACCAGCAGTCATGCCCTGAAATGAGCAGAGCTGCTTTTGATTGAAAGCTAAAAATAAAAGCTACTATTCCCTACTTGCTGAGTAGTAGAATGAACACACTTGGCAGTTCTACAGAGATGTAAACTAACATGCTTCTCTGAAAGAAGCCAAAGTAATTTCTGCCAGTAACTGTGTAAGAACTTTTAAGCAATAAATACACTATCCATTTTTACTCAGACACTCCTGTCATCCCTCAGTGTTCTCTGAGGGCCAAGGATGCGGTGTCAGGGGGCAGTGTCCCTCCTGGATACAAGCTAAAGGAGCAATACAGATAAAAGCTTTGGAGTTACTAATGGAGTCTGAGAAATGTAAGTTGTTGTGTTTGTTTCTTGGATCAGCTGGGAAGGATCCCATCCCTCATACCTGTGGGAGTCCATTTAAGTCCCTGATGTATGGCATTTACCAGTGACTGGCACAAGAAGGCTGTGGAGGCCCTTGCTGGTCCTGCAGCCCAAGTGTGACTGTGCTCACCCTGTGGGCCTGAGTATGTGCTGTGTAATCCCTGGTGCCACACAGTCTGTGGAGGCACTGGGAAGAAGGGCAGGAAGGTAAATCTGTGCTTCAAGGGCAGCTACAATACACCATTTACTATTGCCAGCAGACCTAAGTACTGTCAATCAGCAGTCCATCAACAAACTGTTCTTGATTTGGATAAAAACACCAAAGGGTCTGCTTTTCCCATCCCTTCCTGTTCTTCAGTGGGACACTCACGGTGTCATGATCCTGTGGCTCCAGGCCTTGGCAGTAGCTGAGAGGCTGTTTCTGTGTGGTTACACCACCTTCCCATTGCCTCCTGAGCTGCAGGAGAACCAAGGGCTTAGACTGGTGCTTCAGACTATAACAAAGAGGAGAAAAGATGACCCCCCTTCCCAGGCTGCAGAGGAAGGGGTTTTGTTAGGTTTTTTATATTGTGAAAATGGAGAAACATCAGAAATTCTCCCTGGTAACCTGCGAGCTCCCAGGGAGCTGCTCGTGCTCTACCTGTGCCACTCGTGCCTCTGCCTTTGGGACATGTAGTGCTCAAGGGAAAACACAGCTAGGCTTCCCTTCTTCCCCCTGCCCTGCACACACTTGTCCAGGGTGGATCAGCCCCTCAGAATGGCACATTTGTCTGGTGTGTCCTGGCAGGCAAGGATGGAGCAGCACCTGTGTCCACTGACACCCACTCTGCTCTCCAGCTGCATGGGGAAGGTGTGTAGGAAACCTGATTCCATCCTCCAGGTTTGGAAAGGCTGTTTGACTGCTCTGCTGAAACTCAAATTTAAAACATCTGTTCTTACAACACAGTGGAAAAGGTTCCATCATTTCTACATGTGAGGTTAAGGAGGACAAAGGCAGATCAAAGAGTCCCAGAATAAGGCACTGGAGCTGTGTGGCTACAGATGTTTCTCTGGAGATGTCTGGAGGGAATTGCATTGAGTTCCTGCTGGACTTTGTTTTAAAGAACTTAATAAACTCTAGAAATATGCAAGTTTTACCATGACATCACTAAAGCCAGAGCAGGTAATGGGTTTAATCACCACACACACTGGAAACCTAAACAAACCCCTTGGCCAACATTTCCTTTGGCCTTTGAGCATCCTGGATGATTTAGCTGCATGTTCTGGAAAAAGCAGAGTAGCAGGATATGCAGCTTCACCCTGATGGTTTTCTCTTGTGCAGGTTTAATTTTGGTTGGTTTGCAACACAGTGTCAGTACCAATGGAGAGCGTTGCTTTTGACTTCTCAGCAAAAGCTTCCTAATGGAATTTTTTGAATGGTTTTGAATATTGGATAATTCTTTTAAGCAGGTATTTCTCATTTGGTGGCTTACCACCTTCAGCTCTAAGTTGCTGCATTATATGTACAGCCTTCATTTATAGCTGGTTTCCCCATAACACGAATTTTTCAGTTACCTGTTTGTCATTGTGTCCTCACTTTGATGCTAAAATGCATTTATGGCGACACTGACCTTGAATGGAATTCTACATATATTAAAATTGGTGTTGTGGTATTTAGGCTGTAGGTGTACTGGTCTTCAGGCTTTTAACAATTTTGGACATATATTAATTTCTTAATATGTATTATAACTCAGTATTTAATGTATGGTGTGTGAATATATTACAGCCCTCATTTTGTTTCGTTCCTTAAAACAGTTCTTCAGTTCTCCTGTTCCAAAGGGGGTCTTGACTTTTGCATAGGAATTTAGAACAGTAAATTGAATGATTCTTATTTTCAAAATAATCAAGACATGGGCCAGGCACAGGCTGGACATGATATCCCAAAAGACAAGTGGGAATTGCCCAGTTTCTGAGGAAAACAAGTGGGAGCCGGGCCCCTCAGTGCCCATTTTATTGCTGCTTTTGGTTTTAATTGAGAAGAGGAGGATGTTCTGGGCTTCCTGAGAACACCAGTCGTGTAGCTGTGCTCTCTGTATGTCCAACCCTCCCTCACCCTTCCCCAATAACTTGGGATGTGCTGGCAAATTTCAACCAGACTTCACTGAGCTTTGCCAAACTGAGTTGTCTTTGGAGGCTTTCCCTCTGATTCCCAGTTGTGAAGTGTCCGTGCTGGGTGAGGGTGTTCTGGCGCAGGTGAGCTGCCCTCGGAGGGGCTGCAGGGACAGCGGTGCGGGGTCGGGGGTGTGGTGGGCTGTAGGTGCAGGGGCCTTCAGTGCTCATGGAACAACCTGTTGTTTTCTCTGCCTCTCCCTGTAGTGCAGAGCCTGCCCCGGAGGTGAGTACGCATGGAGCCGCTCCCCAGCAGCCCCCCTGCCCCGGAGCCCTGCCCTGGTCCCTGCCAGCTGCCTCCCGAGAGCTCCTGTCCTGTGTCTGCCCCTCCCACCGCCTCCTGCTGCTGCTCCGCGGCTGCCCAGCTTTGCATAGAGCCACGGGGAGAGCCCCAGCACCACCGTACTGACCCAGGCCTTTTAGTGTGGGGTTCTGCCATTTCGTTGTTCTAGAAATAACTGTGTGATGCCTTTGTGCCAAAGCTGTGCTATAGAACCAAAAATGTTTTGTTTTTTCCCTACCCTAAATAATAACATAATTCTTCTCCCGTGGAATCCTAGGCATGGTGACAGGATTCTGGGAAACTGGATGGACTGTTTAGGACAGGCATCACATACAGCTGGCAGAGTGTGGTGGATGATACATGTCCATTTAGGGAGTATCATCCCATCCTTGGATGGTGTCTATTCCTTTGTGTGTGTGGTTGGTGACCCTGGGAAATAGCAGCTTATCGAAGCTCTGATGGGATGTGTGGCTTCCTAGCCATGTAGTGGTCCCTTAGGAGGGTTGTTGATGAAACCAGCAAAGGGTGACTGTCCATGTGCTCAGGCACACAGAGCTGTCACCATCCCTTGGGAATGACACTGGAAATCATCCTGCTGGTTTTAGTGCTGTTCTCAAGGGGAAGGATAAGTGTGAGTAACAGCTGGAACTCCAGGACTGCTGGAAGTGTTCAGCTTATAATTATTATAAGAAAACTGTTGCAGTAAGTTGGAATACTTATTCCCATTTCTGGTGTACCCTTACCAGCACTCTCCTGGAATCCAGGATCTCCCAACCCAGAGTAACAGGAAGTAGGGCAGTGACCTGAGAACATTTCCTGGGTCTTGTGGCTTAATTACAGTGGGGTGTTAATTTAAGAAAGTGTAGAGAGGGAGTGAGTGAGAGCTGAGATGTGCTAGAAAATACAGAGCATTGTAAGTAATTGTGGTGGTCTTTTTTTCCTTTGCCAACCAAAACCAATTCCAGATCATAGAGCTTTCTTGTTCAGTCTGAAAATAATATTTTTTCACATTTTGAAGTCCTTAAAATGAATCTGATCATCAAAGATGTACTTATGTATTTAAAAAATAATTGGAATGCTTAGGAACTTAACACTATTTATAGCTGATATTATTTACCAGGGTTGGCATGTATTTATGGGTAGTATAAGCTGAGCCAAAGTTTCACTCTTCCTGTCCAAGACTTGTGCCGTGATCTTGTTCAAGGACCAGTAATTTTTTCTGTATCAACATAGATCAAACAAAATGTGTGTCAGATGTTTGAATTTGAAGCCCCTTAGCATGGAGACCATGAAATAGGAGCAGACAGTGAGGCCTGGGGTGGCTGCCTCAGTGTGTACAGGACTGGGGTTTGTGTGGGGTCACTGGTAACTGTCCCTGCTCTTGCCAGGTCTGTACCTTAACGAAGGAAGATAACCGGAGAGTGGGGGTCATTCCAAGTGATGAACAGCTCCATGTGTTGCCTCTTTACAAAATCTCACAAACAGATGAATTTGGCACCGAGGAGGGCCTGGAAGCCAAGATCAAAGCCGGAGCCATCCAGGTGCTCACAGCGTTCCCCAGGGAAGTGCGGATGTTGGCTGAGCCTCTCAGAGCCACCAAGAAGAAGAAGCCAGACACAAGGAGGACCCCAACTGAAAAGCAGCCATTAATAGACAAAAAATCCTCAACACCAGTAAAGCTGAAAACGGAAGCCCCAGAAAATCTTGGCAGCACTTTGCATTGTTTAGGTGAGTGATGCTTATGAAACTCTGCCAGTCTCTTCTGATCCTGTGTCGCCTCTTGCATGTCTGAGGGGAGGGAAAAGCTCCTCAGCATTTGGTCTTATTAGAATTGTGACTGGGCTGAGCTGTGTGGAGGTGCTTTTGATGTGCACTGTAGTACCTGGGGTCAGTTTTGGGCCAGTCCTTCGCAGGTACGCGGGGACTGTGCAAAACGAGAAGCAGAAGAGAAGGAAGAAGTGGAAGAAGCCATGGACTTGAATTCTCTGATCTGTGGGGGAGAAACAAATAAAGGGCATTAAAGCACAGCATATTCCCTGTTAGGAAGAAGAGAGGAAAATTAGCCAACCTGGTGTAATTTTAATTCTATTTCATGAGTCATCTAGATATATGTAGTAGATTTAAGAGGAGGAATAACAGCTAAATGTATTTAGAAGCATGTCTGCATTTTGGGGGATAACAAAAAAGATAACCAAAAAATCCACTTGTCACTCTTTGGTAATGGCACTGAGCGCTCTGCCTCAGTAGGGGAGTTGGGGTAATGAATAAACAAAGTCAGTATTACTGACAGCCCTGGGACATTGGACAGACACTCAGTTCATCCGCATGCACGTTTGGGGACACACAACGCAGTGGTGGGGCTGGACTGCAAGTTCTGCAAGCAATAGAGGGTCTGGTTTGGGAAGGAATCCTGAAACTACAACTTTGTTTTGAAGACTGAAATGTGTTTATGGCCCCCCACCTGTTCAGGACACTGAAGTTAGAGTAGGCATGGCTTCCACACCTGAAAACCTTGAAAAATGGTACAATAGCCAGGGCTTTGCTGTGTGCCTTGGGAACACAGAACTTCATTCCTTGAACATGCAAGAGTAATAAAATAACTGTGTAAACAACCAGTTTACACAACCTTACATTATTTGTTTGGACCTGAAGTGTTTTTGTAAAGTAATTTAAAAGGACTGCTGATTAAAACAAGCCACAGTGAGGAAGAAATGCTTTTGAGTGAGCGAGTTGTTCTGGGATGGAAAAGTAAGAATGTGAATAGAATACTTAGGTTCTATCATAGAAAGGCAGTTTTTGTCATGAAGTTGTGCTGGTGGAATTCCCCAAACTGGATGTCAGCCCCACACCTGCCCATGACACCCAGTGCTGTGGGTGTGAACAGATCCCAAGAGGCTTCATTCCTGGACAGCAGCGGCAGAGGAAGGTCAGCTTTGCCATGGGCTGTGCTCTGCATGAGGCAGGAGGGTGAGGGGTTTCTGTACATCACCTCAGTGTTCACTGCAGTCCTACAGGCTGAGGACACAGCCAGCCCCTCTCTGCTGCCCTGTCCCACAGTACAGGGTCAAGATGTGCAAACCCTGGGTTTGGAACACTGTGGTGTTGTACTTGTACAGGCAGGGTTTGCAGGTACAGTCATCAACTGCTGCTTTCCTTTCTGCCACAGGTAGGTGTTATTCCAGTCTTCAGGAATGGCAACTTGGAGTCTAAGTGAGAATGGTACACTTAATATGAAAACAGGATCAAAGGGTGTGGGAGACAGGAGTTAAAGCAGGCTAGAGAAAACAAAGGTTTTTATCAGGATCCCTTCATATTTGGGGAAAATGGAATGGCAAAAATACTGGAGCTCTTGGTAAGCTGTGAATACAGCACTGCTGAAGGTGTGTGAAGCAAGTGAGATGTTACTAAATTTTCTCCTGATGGAATAACAAAAGGATACTTAGCTACACTCCAGCTGTAGAGGAAGAGGTATCCATAACTGAGGAATGTAATGTAAAGTACTTGGTTTACTAATGAGGGTAACAGTTTAGAATATTGGTTTGGCTTTTGAAATATGGAAAAGAATGTGGAGAACACACAATGAGATGGGATTGCTGTGGGTGTAGATACTGTTGGCCCTGTGTTCAGCCCCATGAGGCTGTCGGGCTCTGGGGCAGCCTGGAGGATAATGGAGTCTCAAGGCTGACTGTGCCATGCTGCCCATCATGTAGGTGTAATCTGTCCTTCTGGAAGAGACCTGACCTTCCCTTGAGAGCCACTGCACATGGCCCAGCTGGAAAGCTTGAGAGACTCCTCTGAGCTGCATGTCTTCAGACCTGGAGCACTGGAAGTGAGAAAGGAATGAGAGAGGCCTCTTGTCCTCTCTCCTGTCTTCACCTGGCAGCCAGGATGGTGGTGAGGAGCTTCTGAGTGCTGCAGCCAGCCTGCATTGGTTTGGCAGGGCCTGCAGGTGTGAAGGCTTGGTCTGAGTCTGCACCGGGCCCAGGCCTTTGTGGAAAGGCTCTGTATTAAACAGTGCATTTGTCATGCATCTTTCACCAACTGCAAACAGCACAACTCTTAATTTTTACATTTGTGCAAATTCTGAAGGCCTTTGAAATTCAGAATTAGTATGAAGTGTGTATTAATGACAGAGGCCTTACTTCTTCGCTTGCATAGTCCCGTCATTTAACCACATTATTCTGGACAAATAAACATTAGGGAGAGGTTATTTTTGTCTCCATAAATACCACCAGTTGTTCTTTGCCCATACTGGATGGAACAGGAGAGGACCCACCAACTTGGATGTGGTTTCTGAGCTGGCCACAGCACAGCAGTGGCCCCTTCAGCCACCACATCCCAGCAGAGGTGCCCCAGACTGCACAGGAGGTGTTTGTGGGGAGTGGTGCCACCTCATCTGAGCCACCTCTGCTTTCCCTCTGCCCAGACAGTTCAATTAACTTCTCTTATCTCTGCTACCTTGCCCTGCAGGGCAAGGAGCTTCTGGCAAGAGATGGGGAATTTGCTGCAGGCACAGCCATTTTGAGTTCACAGAATGCAGGTCTCTCTTCAGAGCTGATGGAAAGACATTTCTTAAGGGTTGTGTTTAAAATCTTTTGGGGGAAGGCCTTGATCTGGGGGGAGCTGTTCTTGATTACATTAAATGCTTTGTGTTTGATTTCATAGCAAAAGTTTTTAAAGAGTTGATGTGGCTTCCTTAAGACCCCCCCAGCTTCAGTGTTTGCATACTAACTATTGTGTCTGTAATTTATGCCTTGACTTTTTTGTATTCCTATCAGAGAAATGTTTCTTAATCCATCACTATTTGTAAATTATTAGAAGACAGAGTAGAGGAAATAGTCCTTCTGTATTAGATAAAGCAGTTAACCATTCTGTGTATTTATGAAACAAAGAGTACCCAAGAGCTCTCTGGGGGGGTGCCAGTCTGCCCACAAAACACATGGAAAACACAGGATGCAAAGCCCATCCAAGGTGATGGAATTTCTTCCCACTGATCCAGTGGACTGTGTATTGAACCTGCTCATGCTGAGAATCAGTCATATGATCCAGCTTTGTGGGGGTGGATTCACCTGCAGCATGTTGCCAGTACTTTCTTTTGGAGGCAGCTCTGAGTTGATATTGCAGTGCAGGAGTGGTTGTAACTCAGTAAGTGTTTTGGCTGTGACAGATGAAGTTCTGGGAAGCACTTGTGTAGGACTTGGCTCTGTGAACTGGGACTTGGTAGTTATTTCATTTCATCTGTTTATTTTATTCCTCCCTTTGTGAAATACCTTTCTTTTCTATATACTAGCAGCCTGACTGGAAAAGGTTAAGGTGTTAATTCAGCAAGATTATTACATGTGCACTTATGGTCACAGACATATCCTCAAAAAGTTAAAAATAACCACTTTGGATAATCTGTAATCATCATCTAAATTTTTTGTTAAAAAGTAAGTATGAAAGTATTACGAGAGGTGTATTTTATTCATTAAATGAGGAAAAGTACTTACACTTGGTGTGCCTTTCTTCTAGGGAACAAAACAGATGCTTTAAAGCCTGGAATAAAAATGGAGACTTCCAATCACCTCTATGCCATGAAACATACTTCAAACACTACTAAAAATTCTAAAAATTGCTCCTTATTAAAACAATGCCCAGCTTCCTCCCCCTTTAAGGTGGATAGTTTACATCCTTATCCATCTCTGGCACATAAGCCTGGCCTAACAGCAGTGACTAATATCCAACAAGATTTTTCAGTTCCCTACGGGTATTTTGAATGCAGTACCAAGGAACCTCATGTGACACCTTATGTGAACTGCAAGAGCTTTGACATGTCGGTCAAAGATTATACTGGAATTCTGCTGGATGAGAAGGTGAACGGGGTGCCACCGATTCTTCCCGAGGTCACTGCTGCAGGGCCCCCAGCCCAGAGAGACCCCCTGCCCACTATACTTGAACATCAGCCCGACAAACAGAACTGTCAGCTTCAGCTGGACAGCTCCTCCTCCCAGGCCATCAGCTCCTGTGACTCGGCAGTACCGCTCGGCTCTCCGGCAAAGGATGCCGTCGGAAACAAAGCTGACTGTTCCCATGGATGCCCCGTGGACGAGGGCAGCTCCCACCGGGGACAGATGTGTGATGTGGACTGTGCTGAGGAAAAGCAACACAGTGCCCTGGGACGCCCGGCTGATTCTGAAGAGAAGGCTGAGGAATTGTGGTCAGACAGCGAGCACAATTTTTTGGACGATGACATTGGTGGGGTTGCTGTGGCACCTTCTCACGGCTCCATCTTAATTGAATGTGCGAGACGGGAGCTCCACGCCACCACACCGATTAAAAAGCCCAACCGGAATCACCCCACGAGAATTTCTTTAGTTTTCTACCAACACAAAAATTTAAATGAGCCAAAACACGGTTTAGCCATGTGGGAAGCCAAGATGGCTGAGAGGGCGAAAGAAAAAGAAAAGGAAGCGGAACGACTGGGAACGGAGAATACGGACCTGAGCTCCAGCAACAGGAAAGCAAAGCAGCCAAGTGACAACAGAGATCTTTTTTATGAAGACAACGAGTTCAACCAAATTCCCTCCCGCCGAGCGCTGACAGTGACCAAGGACAAGGTGATCACGGTGTCCTCGTACGCCCTGACACGGGTGGCGGGGCCCTACAACCACTGGGCGTAGGGGCACACGGTGGGTCTCCAAGGTGCTGTTAAAGAACAAGTCTCCTGTCGTTTACTGTTTGCTCATCTCAACCCTTTGAAGGCTGAGGTAAAAAAAGGGGGGATTTCTTCTTAAACTGTGACTTTAACATTTGGTGGTGCTCAAGCACATTTTAAGCAAAAAAAATAATGAAAAGCTGTATAGTTTTAATACATTCTAAAAAAGATTTTGTTTAGGTTATTAACCTTGATTGAATCATTCAGTTTATTACCTTTAGGAATTTATATTTTGGTGCTTTAAATCAAATCTGTTTACTACAAAAATCATTTATAGGGATTTTAACAGGTTCACATGTTATGGTGTTAAATCGAGTATTACAGATATAGCTCTACACAGCTCTTGGTGCTTAACCACATCAAACAGTTAAAAATAAATAAGCTGAATTATTACTTCATGGTGCCATTGCTTTAACAACTTCCAACCATTACTATATAGTCCAAATTACAGATAAATCTCTTAGAAGACCAATGAATTTTTTTCTTTAGATTTGTCATTATATATGAAATGAAGTTCTTGGTAATGATGGCTGGAAGTTGTTTTTAAGCTGTAAATATATATTTTAAAAGCACTTTCTATTTTTAAAATTAACTTGAAATAGTATAGTCTAAGGATCATATTGTCTAAGGTTTGTGCATACTCTACAGAAGAAATGGATTTATTCTTGCTGTGTAGAGTTCCGTGTTGTTACAGCTGCAGGATGTGTGCTCACAGCATATGTGGTTGGTTTAACTTGCCCTTTTTCATGGAAGATTTTATGTTGCATATAAACAACAGTTATATATTACAGAACCTTTTTTTCTTTTCAAGAGAGTGTACAAATATGAACTGAGGAGACATCTGGTCAATCTGTATGTTGCTATTGCAAGACAGGAATATTATTTGGTTTTTTAAAGGCAGCATTTATTATGGTTTCTTTGAGCAATAAGTGTGTAAGTCTCATTCATTTGGAGTATTTTAAGCTAGCATGACAACTAAATGTTCCTAATGCCTCAGGGGTAGGATTGTTTTGGGATAAAAAAGTACCCCCTAGAGTTGCCTTACTTTGTTTTGAAAAAAAAATAATTTAGGGAAAAAACAAAGAAAGTGTTGGAAAATTATGAAATTGCTAATATTTAACAGCAGTTTTTCATTAATAACCTATCTGTAATACTCATCAACTTTGAGTTCAGTTTCCTTACTAAAATGTCTTGTAAATTTTTGAAGCAATTAATACATTTCACCTGGAAAGTGTTGCATCTTTCCTTCCAAACATATGAAATTTACGTTCTCCATTTCTGTTGAAAAGTGATGTATCATGAAACGAGTATTTGCTAAACCAGCAGAAAAACAGACACTCCATTGCTTTTAAATACTGTAGCATCCCACTCTTCTTTCTGATTCTCCTCTCCTGTGTATTTCTTTTTGAACTTCCTTATTGAAACCAGTGACCAAATGGCAATGTTAGCTAAGGACCGAGCTCGTCCTGCACCTTCTGCCCCGGGAGCCAGGACTCCTGGGAGAGCTGCAGGCTCAGGCCCCACACAGGGCTGGACCCTCCTCCTGCCTCGTGTCCCGCTGAGCCTGGAGGTGGAACCACGTCAGTGTTCAGTGTGCAAACGTACTCGTGCTATACCTGATGTATTATACTGTAGTGGTGCTGTGTAGAGGAATAGGAGCTGTCTAGAGCTGCTTTAGTGAAACCCAGGCCAGGTGCTGTTTGCTGGAGAAGCTCAAGTGCAAGCACTCCATGTACAGTTGTGGTACGACAAGCACAGCAGTGGCGCTTTGAAGCCCTGGTGCCAGTCAGGACCTTGGTGCTACGAAGCCTTTGGTGCGGTGCAGAGCCAGGAGCCTCTTCTCTGTACCCCTGGTGCAGATCGGTGCTGTTGGCTGAGGGACCAATTGCTATGTAACAGCCTGGGGTTCAGCTCTACACATCTGCTCCAGTTTACAAAGCTGTTGATGGCAGAGGGTGAGGAATTGAACCCGTTCTTTGTATCTTACCTATTTTAAGTAAATTTGTAAAAACCGGGTATGCTGCAAATTTTCATTCAAAGCTTAATATTCGCTCAATAGAGGATATGAAGGGATTGTAAATAATAAAAGAGCCAATATTATGCCATTGTTTTGTACCAGCAGTTTTATGCTCATTGACTATGTAATATAGAGTATACATCAAATCGTTATGGTATTTTGTGTGCCTTAGATTTCCATTGTA
The DNA here is from genome assembly GCA_013396655.1 of Campylorhamphus procurvoides. Lineage (NCBI taxonomy): Eukaryota > Metazoa > Chordata > Aves > Passeriformes > Dendrocolaptidae > Campylorhamphus > Campylorhamphus procurvoides. Next base: position 105,485 of record WBMV01000773.1, on the reverse strand, counting down.
AACCTTGTCTATTTTTGGTGAGCTGAGGATGAGTAGGAATGGCAGCTGGCCATGCAGGGAGCAGTACTGTACGGTCCCAGCTGTTCCATCATGGAGTTGCCATCTGAAAGCTCTGGCCCCACACCAAGAGCAACCATGTGCAGGTTAGTTTACTGGTGTCCCTTACAGCACTGACAGCTTTGGTTTCTGTCATGCTGTAATTCAGCACTCCCATGTGATACACAGATCTTCTACGCAAAATTACTGTTAGAGAGCCACCTCTTTACCTTTTAAAATATTTGTACCATCACAGTGGGTCATTTTTACTTGAATCTTCTCCTACAAATGCCCATATTTACCTTATAAAAATGTTCCATTGAAAAACCAGCAGCTTCCCTCTAAGAAGTGAGGTACTGAAAGGTGGATCTAAAAGGATCCCTTCAAACACTGGTGGTCCAGGTATAACTCCTTTGAAATGGCAATTCTGACAGAGAAAAGTGTATCTTAATGTAATGGTTAAGCTATTAACTGATAGGTGCTAAACTCACAGTTACTACTTCATTAATATTGCTCACAGGAGAGAAATCTCTCATCTCTACAAGAGAATATCCCTTGTGGTGCTCTTCCCTTGACTGTCTGTCCCCCAGACCTGCTTTTCCAGCATGTCCTGCCTGCCGGGCTGGCTGGGCACTTGCCCTCCTGCAGGGCACGGAGCAGGCTGTGGTTTCAGAAGCTGGTATTTTCTATTGCTGTACTCTGGTACACAAAATGCAACTATTTACTGGTTTTGCAACTCTGTGCCATTTCTTGTAACACTTCAGAATATTTATCAGTCTTATACACAAATTGCATTGTTTTCAGTAAGGTTATAATTTTATAACAGTATTTCTCTTAAAATTTGCGACTCTGTGGGTCTGTTCTTTCCTTTGCTTGCCCACACAACCATTTGTAACCTGCTCTTACCTCCTAACCAAGCCCTTCTGGAATGGCCAGACCAGGAGCTGGATCTAAGCTTAAGGTGGCTGTCTAGATGAGACCTGTGTGTTCTCCTTGGCTTCTGTCAGGTGGCACAATGTTCTGGGTGACAAACCACGGTGTGGATTCAGGTGTGGGCTGCTGGTGGAGCGTGCTTGCCTTTGGGTCATTTCTCACAGTATGCTAGCAAAAACTGTCCTGGGCCACCATGGGACACCTCTGACTTCCCAGAAGAAAGGTCTCATCCCTTTGTCCCCTGTCCAGTGCCAGCACTCCATGTCCCCTCTGGAGGGGAGGAGCAGTGCTTTTTTGCAGGAGCTGGTTCTGCTTGATTCCCCATGGGAGTCACTGCAATCGTGTCCAATTAAACAGTGAATTTACTGATTTTTTTTCACATGCTATTGTATTACAGAAAACAATATTTCTATATGTACTTCAGTCACAAGATCCAAGAAGCTTTTTAAGAACTTAAAATATGTGCAGTTTTCTACCTGTAACAGCTGTACTCAGATTTACTTTTCTGAGCGGGGGGGACTTTCTCAGCTAACCTTTACTTAAAACTGCTGGTGAAAGTCCTTGCCTTACCTATGACAGTGATTCTCTGGACTTAAAACAGGAATTAACTGCAGTATCTTAAGCAACATCTTATGTTAAGCATGGGTAAATGACAACTCCTCTAGTACTTATGATTCTTTGTGACACACAGCTGTGGGGAGGGGTTTGGAGGCCTTTTCAATTTCATTGTAGTACTGAGCTAAATTTGGTGGGTTAAATTTGGGTCCTGTTTACATTGCTGCAGCCCTGCTGACTGCAGAGGGCTCATCCATCAGGCTTCCCTGCCAAATTCCCTGTTAACTGGATGGGTATGGCCAAGAGTTGACCCAAGTGTGTGCTGCTCAGAGCCTTGCAGCCTTACCATGGTGAACAGGTTGTGCAAGGACAAATAGAGAGGCATTTGGAGTAAATGGTTCCTTATGGTTAAACACAGAGCTTGTGTTTGTAGCATGAGAGCGATTCAGGTCTGTAGAGAGATGCAATTCCTGCATCTCAAGTTCTAAGCAGGTGTCTGTCAGACCAACTCCAGGCTTGAGCTCTTGAGAGCTTCTTGTGATTGTTCTTATCTGACAGGTTGGTCAGTGAGACAGAAGTTATGGAAGTAAGCTGAGGAAAACTGCATCTTCATGGTTTTCTGCTTAAAATGTAAGGTCACTTCCCATGGAACTTCTCTCATGTTGAAACTAGCTCAGTTTATCAGGCAGTACCCAGCACTGTAGTCCATGTATATAGGTGGTTCTCTTTTCCCCAGAAATCCTGTCATTTCTAGATCATCAGGAGGAAATAACTGTGCCCTCTGATATACAGAAAACTGAATTCGTGGCCACTTCCATGCTCTGTCTGTGTTAACAGTAGTTACATGCAGGCAGTGTGGGACAAACTCTCTTTCAGGCCCATTGTGATCCCTGAAACTCAGATTAGGGTCTTTGTGATGTCTGCTCCACAAAGCTGTGTTACTTCTTGAGTGAAAGGTGTCTGCCTGTGATGATCTAATCTTAAACAGCACAATTAGAGATGAGGTACAGTCCAATCACACTCGAAAATTTTGGCTTTATTTTACTGGGTGTTGGTCTGACTTGCAGGAGGAGGCGTAGAGGGACCATCTTTGCATAAAATGAGGCAGCAGAGAGAGTTGCCATTGACTGTAGTGACACCAGGGTACTGCAATGTCTGTGTCACACCATTGTTCTAACCAGGAAGGTGTTGCCTTCTGGATATGTGTACAAATTCACCTCTTTCCACAGTTCCTCTGGAGACAATAATCTCTCCTTGGTCTCTGCCTCTGTAGTCTGGTTTAAAGAAGGAAAAGAAAGAGAAGGGAGAGAGTTGGTCATCCTTTCTTGATCTGTGTAGACCAACAATGTAGTGAGTACTGCAATCATTGTCAACCTGCTGCCCCTTCCCATGGTCAGGGCAGAGAACGTGGACAGCTGATGGGATGCTGGTTGGACCTGATGGCCTCCAAGGGCTATTCCAACCTCACCATTCCATGATTCTGTACACTGCATGAGTAAGTCACAGGCAAAACTCTGAAGGTACAACTGGCTTTTGAGACAACCTTCTCTGTATGTGTGTTGTAGTTGCCAAGGTACTTCTTCATATTGACACTTCTTTTGGTACATCTGACCTTAAATTCATAAGCTTTTTTATGTAGTCTGTGACACACATTCTTCTTTAATCTAGAACAGAGTGACCAGTGTCAAAAGTCCTGAGGAGGTGGCTACTTAGTGGAACAGTTCAGGAACTGGTTTCAATCTCTTCTGGGTTTACCTGATGGTCCGTCTTCACAATTTGTCTATGTGCTGCTTTAGTATATTGCTACAAAATTATAATTACATAAAGAGTTTTACACTTGAGGTTTCCTGAAAGACCAAGGACAGTCTTGCAGCACCGGCTAGTCAGTAGTATCTGATCAGGCACTGGGGTTACATACAGATCACTTCTTCTAAAAAGTGGGTGCAAATAGGTTGTGTTTATTACTTCCCTGTTATAATGTTTTGGCTCTTTTAGAGGAGGGAGCAAAACTTTCTGTTTAATACTGTCACTTATGTACTTTACTGAATTATGAAGCCCTAGTTGTGTTGTGTCCCTGAAGAGCCCTTCCTTTGGCTAGTATTGATCAGTGGGTATCGCGCTCTGCTCTGTTGTGGTGACACGGGACGCTCCAGCCACCTCTCTGACTCCCTGCCCTTTCTGGCTTGTCTGCTGTGGTCACAGTTAGGACTAGCTGGTTTGTCACCTGCTGCTGGGTGCTTTCAGTGCCTGTAGCCATTGCAGCAGTTCTCCCTGTCCCCCTGCAGCTGTGCTCCAGCACGCACAGCTGGCAGCCTGCATGCACTCTGTCCTGCTTTGGAACTGCCCATCCTCATCTCAGGAAGGTCAGAGGAATTTATTCTCCTCATCACTGTCCTCCTAAAATCCATTCATTTCAGTCATCTGGGATAGGCTGCCCAGAGAAGCTGTGGCTGCCCCATCCCTGGAAGTGTTCAAGGCCAGGTTGGATGGGGCTTGGAGCAACGTGGCAATAGTAGAAGGTGCTCACGGCAGAGGATTGAAATGAGATGGGCTTTAAGGTCCCTTCTAGCCCAAATGATTCTGTGATTCTATGATCTTTTATTTTATATGTGACACTTCTCGGGGTTTTGCTTAATGGTCTCTCATAGGGAGCCTAGAATATTGCATTTGTTTGGTGTTTTTTTAAATTCCAGTAAAAAGGAACAATTCATTATCTGTCACCATCACTGTTTTCTTACTTTTTTTACTCAAATAATCAGTTTTCCAGTTCATTTTTAGATTTCTTGAAGCTGTTTCAACCTGCTCTTGTATCCCCAAGTAGCCAAACAGAAGAGACTTTGAAAGACTTAAAAACTGCTCACTCCCTGAGAAGGAAAATTCATCCCTTCTCAGAGTGCAGGATTTTTGTACTGGTTTCTTTTCCTTGTTGCCAGCATCTCTGTGGAATGGCCTCTCTTCTTCTGAGTTACTCAAACAGCTCTGCCCAGTTCCTGACATAAGACAGCTGCTGCAGAACCTGCATGAGTGAAAGAGCAGGGTGTTTCTTTACATCTTCTGGTTGGACCAGTCACAGTCCTTGTGAGATACCCAAGTATTGTGTAACTTAAATGCCTTAACTGACATAGGACTGCTTGGAAAAAAGATGTTCTTCCTCTGTAGCAGCAAATGTGATTGATGAATTTTGAGCAGAAAATAAGTAGTTGCTGCCTTTTGTTAAAGGGTATCAGGGTGTCAGCATCACTGCTTTGTTCTTTGAGACAAAGACTTTAGGATTCTTTTTCCAGTCCAGTTCCCCAGTTCATGGTCCCCACATTGCTCATGGTGTTTAACCACGTACTGCTGACTTCAGTTTTAAATGGTGCTTCTTGATGCTGTGTTCTTCAATTATTGCCCAACAGTGCATTCACCTCTTCTACTGGGCCATTATATGTGGCATTTTTCCACCCATACTTTCAGTCAAATGCTAGACTCTCCCCACAGCAGACTTGCAGTGAATGCAAGACTAGGGTGCTAAATAACGTGAGGGTGACTTGCTGTGTTGGGTGCGACTGGTCAAAGGTGCTGTTTTCAACACTGCACACCCCACACCGTTCCTCATGATGTCCCAGCACACAGGTGGATACCTCAAAAGCTCCATGTGTGAGGAGGAGGGCAGGTTTGGCACTTAATCTACAGCAGGTGAACTGTGGAGCAAGGGAACTGCTGGTTTGATGTTCAGTATTGCAGTTGTTGCCACACAACGTTTTAATACTGTTGTGGAAAGTTTTGTGACCTGATCAATATTTTACATGTATATCTGTATTTTTATGATGATAATGTAATAGAAAAGGGTCTAGGGTGTGGGAGTTGTCTTAGAATGAAGGCCCTGATTCTCATCTATACTACTGTCCTTTGCATTGCATTGGAAGGATAAAGGGGCCTTAAATGGATGTCACTGTAGTTTATGTCCTTCAGAGTATCCCAGCACACTGATCATGGTACAAAAGGTCAGTGGTATAAATCCAGTTACCAAATGACTGATCTATACAATCATCTGAAATGAATTTTGTAGTATCTCTACCGTGTATGTAGAGCCAGTAACATCCATATTGTCCTTAGTTTAAAAATAAAGGTTCAAAAGAAACTGGCTTGGGTTTTATCACGTTTTAGGTATCCACTCATATTGGCTGTCCTTTGCCCAGCACTGTCTCCAAAGACAGTGTGGTCAAGGAGTTTTACCTCTATGTAATGGCCAGCCCAGAAATCTCACAAAATTCACAATTCCACCATTTTTAAGCTTTGATAGTCTCTCTTACAGTACTTGCTTCCCTTTACCATCATTTGATCCCTTTTACTTGCTGACACTAAGTGGGGTTGTGACGATCCTCTGAAGGCCAGCAGGGTGTGCAGTGCTGTGTGCCCTTGTCACACTGGGCAGTCTGGGACACAGAGCCCAAAGCCAGCCCTTTGTGCCTGCCCTGACTGTGGTGCTGCTCACAGGGAAACCACTGGCATTGCTCTGCACGTGGAGTCCTGCAGAGCTCCCCTGGCTGCCAGGGCAAGCTTTATGGAAGCACCAGCCCTGCTGCCTTTGCAGGTGTGCAATGCAAGGCAAAAATGGTTGAGGAAAAGGAGAGAGACTTTCACACTGAAATTGTTGCACTGCAGCAATACTGCAGAGCCTAACGTGACAATAGCACACCAGGTCACAAGTCCTGATGAGAATTTGCTGTCATTAAGAACATTAATATGTAAGGACACGCTGTACTGAAATGCTATGGCTAATGAATTCCTTCCTGCTTTGCAAAGTTAAAAGATTAACTGTGCACTGAAGCAAAAGGAAAAATGGCAGTCTTTCCTTCTCTTGCTCTTTTCTATTTTTCTTTCTTTCTTTGGGATGCATTTGGTATTTATTTTTCAACTTTGAAGTTTTATTTCCAGTTACCAATCTACTGTATTGAAATCTGGAACATAAAATTAACATTTTTTTAAACAAGAGACGATGTACAGGGAGAAAAAAATCAGAAAGAAAAAGCACTTCATTATGTCACAGTATTTACAGTAGAAACTATAAAAATTACCTGTTTTCTCAAAAACAAAACCATTTGGGGCCTGATTCTTCCCAGTATAACTGAGCACAGCTCCCTGAGGCTGGTGGAGCTGTGAAGAGTTATGCTGGCTGAGAAACTGAACCTTAAAATCTTCTTTGCAGACAAGGGAACCCTTACCAGCAGTACTTGAAGACTTGTGAGTTGTGACTGCATGTTACTTGAAAGATCTAATTAAGCTATGTTTTTTGGTGCAAGCAGTTGTTGTACATGATTTCATGTTTATGTAGCAAGATGCATTGAAATGTTGATACTAGTATTGAAACATACATGTAAAAATTGCTGTTGTGGAAATTGTCTGTTCTGTTCTATTTTTCTTGTGTGTCTCATCTGTTTAGAACGTAAACTTTCCTTTTTTTATTGTCCTAACTGAATAAGGCTAAATGAATACTGTAATTGAAAATATATTTTAAATCTTGTCATGAGTTTTTAAAAAGACTATTACAAATTGTATCATTCCTGATCACACAGAACTTTGTGGGTGGTTTTAAATAAATTTTATACTTCTATTTTGCACTTGGTCGCCTGATTTTTCTTTCCTGCTCTGAGCACTAATAACCACTGTCACATGTAGAAATCCACACATGAGTTTATCTTGTACTTTTAACACCTGGAGGTGACTTTGTGGTGCTTTTTTAAATATAAATGCTACAGGTACTAGAACAGTGATGTAGTACAGTTGCCTGCTTTCAAATTCCAGTTGCAGCCTTAGATTACAATGCCTATTAAAATGATATTAAGTGTTAACAATCGATGAAGCTGCAAAAGAAGCTTTTCTGCTGGTGCTACAGTTACTTTTCTGCAGTACTGGACTACCTGATAAAGATTATAGAATGCCACGTTTTGTTCAGTTGTGCTGATCACTGTTAATATCTAATACATAGTACTAGATTACATCTTTAAAGGTTAGTCAGCAAAGTATTGGGTTTCCTATGCATTGTGTATATCAGAACAAGCAGCATATTCAAATGTCATTCAAACACAAGCAAGGTAGAGCTTCAGTTAAGTGTTTTGGTTCAAGAAATGGCCTAGATAGTCTAAAAGAAAATACCAGCAATCCCCATCTGTGTTTTTAATCTAAGACATGTGAAAAATATTTAAAATGTGGAAATTCAAACCCAACTGTTTCAATAACCACTGGCTGGAGCACAGTTCCCAAGATGGGCCTCCAGTTCCATGTCCCATCTGTTTACTGCTGGATACTCTTTTGCATTTGTCATATACACCACTTATCCAAAATTCCTAGGAGGTAAATTCTTGAAAACATCTTTTTACACCAGGCCAAAAAAAAAAACCCCTAACATTCATAGTAATATTTTTTTCCTTCAAATGGAACAATTTGAAATAAAAATTTATTTTATGCTTGGTTAGAAAAAGGTACGAGATATCCTATATTCCTCAAAGAACTGTGAGACTTGGGTAAGTACTTCTGATTACAGTCAAGTGCTAAATTACTTGAGTAAAACCAAAAGACATAACATTCGAAGCCAAATCTGTCTGACTTTAGTTAGGAAACTACCATACTCTTCAAAGATACAGTTTCCAAAACATTTCTCCCTTTTGCAAGAAAGGTGTTTCTCTGAATTTTCAGCATTAGCTATGATTGTACAAAACCACTTCGAAAAGGTTTCCTTCCAATACACCTTTTCAAACATAAGAGCATTGTTTGGGGGTTTTTTATTTTTTTTTAATTTTGAAGTGTCAAATGGGATGATTTGGAAGATGCTTGGGTAGGAAAAGATGTTTGGTTGCTCATATAAAAGTGCTGTGACCACCTATCAACCTTAACGAGGAGGGATTTTTCCTGTGGCTGGGAAAGCCATCCATTCCCTTTTTACAAATGGAATTTTACAGTACCAAATGCAGTGTGAACAAACACTGTGCCACTCAGTGAGAGCAGGGTGCAATGCAATGGTGCATTCAGTCTGCATCAACCAGCAAATACAGAACCCTTTGCTCTGGAGTTAGAGATGTGGGTATCCTGAATGTGATGGGTGGTAACTGAGCAGTATGGAGAGCACTGCCCTGCCTGTCACACGCCGATGCAGACAGCACTGCAACCGTGTGCAGAATAGCCAGGATTCACCCTCTGGCACTTTGGGGTGAACTGGAATTGAGGATGGACCAACCTCTTGTCAAATACAGGTCTTTTTTAACTTAAATATAGCAAAATAGTTCCAAGGGCGTCTCACAAATGTATACAACAGACTGAAGATGTGACAGAAGTTCACTATTTGGGGATGTACAGACTTCAGTGCCCTTTCTCTGCTCTGTAAGACTGCAACTTTTTAACTCAGCATGGTAAGGGTTTTGATTAAAACCTACAAACATGCCATTTGGTAGATGTCCTTACATTAAAAGTCTAGGAACTGGGCCATTTCCAGACTAGAATCTTCAACTCCTTTTGCCACATAAGTAAAAGCTAACAGCTTTCACGAAGGGCTAAGAACACAATTTTACTGGATCTGCCCTTAGACAGCAACCTTTACCAGTGAAATAAATGGTCTGTGATATTCACAGATCACAGAGCAGCCCAGGCTGGTGGGAACCTCAGAAGATCCCCTGCTCCCACGTTTTGTGGAAAAGGGGACCTGATGGGATCATCCAGCTCCCTGCCCACAGGGTCTGGAGAACCTTCAGTGATGGGGATGTCACCACACCTCTGGGGAGGTTCTTCCAGTCACTGACTGCTCTCACTGCAAAAAATTCCTCTCTTAGATGAAGATGAAAAATTTTCCCTGTACTTCTGGTGTTTACTGCCTTCAAAGCAATTAAGAATTGTTTTATTTATGCCAGAGCATAAATTTACTCAAGGAAACTTCGTCAGAAGTCCATTCATCAATGCATTTAATTTTATCCTGATATAGTGGGGTATAAAAGCCTTTTCCTCCTTGCCCTGGGACTCTTAGAAACAAACAAACAAACTAATGTTATCTGCAATCAACTAAGCCTGAGCAGGTTGATTTAACTCTGTGAAGTTCTTCCTGTATTCTTGAGGCTCCTGGCCAGTTCAGAAACAGTTTTGTCAAATACTTTATATAGCACTATGTGATAAACTTGAGTTTATTAGATTTATTATTAAACTTTAGTATTAACTGTGCCACATGTTTGGGAAAATGTACATATGGCTACAGTCATAAAAATAGAAATTTTTGTGCAAGAATAAAACAATGGTAATTTGTTCAGCTGCTTATATGCTGCACTTGTACTGCAATTTTGGCATCAAAAAAGCCATTAACTGCACTGTTGTTACCATTCCTGGCTATCTAGAAGGGCAAAAATGTGTTTGACTCTCAGAGTGATCTCTTTTGGCCCTCTGAAGAGAATACATACATTGACCCATCAACAGCTGCAAAGAGCAGGTTTCAGTAGTGACACACAGAGATCTGATAGTTAATTCAGGGATTGAATAGCATGCATAGAAATGTATTTCCAACAAGAATATGAAAAAAATCTTTGTTCATTTTTGAACAATAGCTTCATATGAAGTATGAAACACTAAATTCTGTGTCTTGTCAATGGTACAGATTGTCAACAGCATGATTATTGGAAGATTAAAATTTCTCCTCATTGCTTCCCCTAAATACAGAGTAGGAATACAGTTAAATCTGTTTCTGGGGGTATAGCACTGTGGAAGGTGCCATGAGAGAACTCAGTGGCTTTCCTGAGTGAAGGCAAGAGAGCCAAAGTATTCACTGCTTGAACTGTAACATTTCCTGGTACAAAGTTCTCTTTGTGTTTTTCCATTCATTTTGATCAAATGTATTGACTGTGCCAAAATATGTGTGATGTTCTTTGATTATAAGCTCCAAAAATTATAGTTTCTCTCCACCATGTCCCCAGCTTATTCTTAGCTCTTGAAAGCACCCAGAAAGCTGGAAGCAACAATATGTTTTATGTCTTCAAATTTTTGTCTTTATCTCAACTTGCCTCATTATTTTAAGGTAATTGTAGAAATCTCATCTCTTTCAGACTTCTGTCCCCTCATCAATTTTGGATTAAATTGCCCAAAGCACTTAGAGGACAGTCAGGGTGCCTAGAGTTAAGAAACAAGACTAGAAGTGCTCACCTTTTTTCCCTGCCTGTAACTTCCATTACAACTCTTCTTCATCACAGCATGGTGGTTTGTCTTGAGTAGAGGACAGAGAGACATAAAGAATTCAAAAGGAGTCATTAGTGCACTATAAATGGCAGTGGCAAAATCTGCCAGCTGATGGTAGCAATATGTAGAAAGGAGAAAGTACATGGAGAAATGTTCTACAGGAAATCAGGCTTGTGTTTCCCAGGAGCTTGTGAGGCTTTGAGAGCATCACCAAGAACGACATATCCTCTGATAAACAGGCCCTGGGCCAAAAGACTGCAGAACAGAGCTACCTGTACAATGTTTGGACATTCACTGACAACTATTTTCTCCTTTAATACAGTTTTGCCACTGTCCTTTCCGTGTATAGTGTGGGAAGGAGTCCTCCAGCCTTTTTAGCTCTAATCTTATCTCCAGCTTAAAGGGTGCAGATTCTGCCTTAGGTCGACTCACTGAGCTGGATGGAATTATGACAGAAATAAGATTTAAAATGTGTAGACTTAAACATTAAGAACTATGAGTGTGAAACATCAAAACTCTCATCTAATTTGCAGTACAAAGGGCAAAGGCAGATCTGTATTTATATATTACTGAGTGCCAAATGTGGGCAGACATTTCCTTCACCTGATGGTGTGTTGTTTCTTTCTCTAGTTGCCCTCCTACAACATGACCCACACCGCTGCAAGTGAGAGTTTGACATTGTTGCCTCTCAAGACTTCATTCCATCACCAAATTGTTTTTGATAACAGTATAACACCTCAAAGCCCCATTTTCATTTACAGAACGTGTCTTGCTGACTTAAACGTAAATATTCCATGTTCCATTTCACTTCGAAGCAAACTCGTGTAAATAACTATTTCTCGGGTGGAAGGCTCTTTCTAACATCCTCGTAAGAGGGGCAAGACATTACTCCTGCTCATGAAGTGTGGAACTACTCACTGCAACGAGTCGTGGCTGCAAATTCTGTTTCAAAGCACCTCAGGAGCTTCGGTGTGTCTCTCTGGCCGGTCTGCCCAGGTGACGCTGTGCCCCCCTCAGAACCACCGCATTTACGTGGGATTGGGGAGGTCTGTGTCCTACAGGGGTATCTGTGTCCTACAGGGGTGTCAGGGGTGTCTGTGTCCTACAGGGGTGTCAGGGGTGTCTGTGTCCTACAGGGGTGTCTGTGTCCTACAGGGATATCGGGGGTATCTGTGTCCTGCAGGGGTGTCAGGGGTGTCTGTGTCCTACAGGGTCACGGTCCTGCGAGGCGGAGCTGGAAGTGTCTGACAAGTGGGGCGGGCAGGGGATGGGACGGGATGGGATAGAACAGGGTTGGGATGGGACGGAATGGGG
>WBMV01000773.1:34160-93387 GCA_013396655.1 Campylorhamphus procurvoides | reverse complement strand
CGGGCCGGGCCGGGGCGGCGGGGCCTGTGCCCGGGCCGTGCCCTTGTGCGCCCGCAGCGGCCCCGCCGAGCCGCGGGGCGGGCGGGAACAGCGATAATAGCGACAATAACATCCCCAGTGCCCGCGGGTGCCGCAGCGCTGCCCGGCGCGGGAACACGGCGGTGCGTGTCGATAGAGCCGGGCCATTGTTGGGCAGAGCGGGAGGGAGGCAGGGAGAGCGCGCCTCGGGGAACCAAACAACTTGTGTGAGAAGTTTGTGCGCTCCCGCCCGGGCCGCGTGTGCCCCGCCGCGTGTAGGGGAGCGAGCGTAGATAGCGCTGCCACACTCCTGCCTTCTGCTTCACTTTGGGCGTTCGCGTTCTTTTTTGTTCGGGTTTTTTTGTGTGCGTTTGTTTTGCTGCGTTTTGGGGGGTCTTTGGTTTTGTTTTTTTTTGCCCAGAGTTAGAGAGGCCGGCGGTGAGTGCGTCAAAGATTGCAGCAGAGCTTTCTTTCACTAGATTGCAGTTACAGGAGCTAGACCGCGGAAGATCCTGCCTTCCACCATGGCTCAGTTCGGAGGACAGAAGAATCCCCCCTGGGCTACTCAGTTTACGGCCACGGCGGTGTCTCAGCCAGGTCAGTTTTCACCTCTCACTCTTTGAACCCTGATATCTCTTTTGGGGATTCCATAGTCGGCTATGCACTTCAGGGTGGCACCGTGCTAACTAACTTACTTAAAGTCTAAATGGTTACAGTTGGGAGGCTTTCCCCACAGTAGACTGGGTCATTGCCTAATACTGGCTCTTGGTTTGACTGGGGTTTTTAAGGGATGATAAGTAAAATCCCAGGTGAATTTGTATTGATTTGGTCAGTAAACAACATGTCAGGTTACTCATATCCAAAGATGTGTAAATTAAATTACCTTTTATCAAATTTCATCTCTCTAGGTGAAATAATAGCAGCACTAATAAGGCATTACAGATTTTTTAAGTGCTGTCTGGGTTTCATTTCCAGGGTAGCCTAAATCGATGTTTACAGATTGTTTTGCTTTTATTAATATATTGCACATACTTCACAAAGGGGAAAGTTTTGTGAAATTTGTTACTTGGGTGAGGAGGCTTTTTTTTAGTGCTAAATTAGAACTTAAGGATCCCTATAACCAAATGGCAGAGGGTTTCCTTTGATTTAGCTAGAAGCCTTATTTCAGTGCAGGCTTCTGTATTTTAGGAACTTAGCTGGCTCTGTTTTCCATGTTGGTTTATAGCACAAAAGGTTTTGAGGCAAGAACATGAAGGCTGCTGCACGATGAATTTTGGTGTTTCCATTTCCAGTTCTGGAGTGCCTTTTGCTCCTCTTGAATGCAAATTATTAATTAAACGTTGTAGTTACGCTGTGTGATCTGAAAAGGCTTCAGCAAAGCTGGCATGGGAGGCAGTGCCCTTGGTGAAGAGCTGCCTTGCTCAAGGCTGGTGTGGTTCCTGCAGGTGCTCTCATTTGCTGTGAAGTTTGGTGTCACATCTCCTTTGTCTGGGAGCCTGGCAGAGGTTGGGAACGCTTGACATACTTTGGAGGTGCATGTCTGGGGTGGGAAGAACACATCTTTCTCCTGGCTCAGTTTTCTTCCCCAGAGGGAATCCTCTGTCTCCAGTTCTTTCATTGGTCACTGATCCAGTGATGCTGTATCCTCAGGCAATGACTGCCCCCCATGTGTTTCACAGTACTCTGTCCCAGTGTGCCTTTTCCTCCATGCCCCTTCTGACCCATTCACTTGCTCGGAATAGCTCACACTTCCCTTATCCCAGTGGCACCATCTCCTGCAAGAAATTCCTTGACAGCTGAAAGGGTAGGCTGTGGGAACGTGGGAGAGACACTTTGCTTTTGGTTCTTGGTTGTGGCTGTGTGAGACACTGGAGCCGTCAGGGGTTGGGAGCACCTGGGCTGAGCTGGCTGAGCTGGCTGATGTCACAGCTAATGCATCAAAAATAGGGGTGGAAGGTGGAGGGCCGGCTCCATGTCCTGTTTCAGAGGGAAAGCTGCGCAAAACCTGCCAAGGGGAGCAGCTGGCAATCATCTTAGCTTGCTGAGGTAGGACCAGGAGAGAGCCCTGGGGAAAGGGTGGATGGGGTGTATATCAGCTTCTTACCCATTTTCTGATGCCTGTGACTGCCCTGGGCCAGCCTACTGTGAAGCATTCTTAAATGAAATGAAGTGCAAAATGTAACTGGGACAGGAGTGGTCAACATCAGTTGCTGTGAGGTTTTTCACCTGCTCAGTGAGGACATATCTCCAGGGATTTTTAGCTGTTCATCTGATCCGGCAGCACCTGACTCAGACACGACAGCCATTAGAGACCTAACATTTGGTTGCACTTTTGCCTGCTTCCTGTGCTGGTCCCACGTTCCTTCACGTTCCTAGCGTCCTCCTCAGGCTGTAGTGCCTTCTGTCCAGTATCACTTGAGGGCCTTTAGCTCCCTGTGTCCTTTGCTGCACTCCTCTCCTATTCCTGCTGCAATACACCATCACTGTGTCTGAATCCTCCTTCTTCCCTGCTGCACTGCTGAATCCAGTCCCTGGGGTTCTACTGCCCAGCTCCTGCTTTAGTACATACTTGTTCTGCTTTTTTTACTGGCAGTTCTGGCTGTGATTTGTAATCCAGAGTGCTGCTGCTTGCCTGTGTCTGTACCCAAGAGGTTGGGCAAAGTGGCTTACCCATGTGAATCCCAGTGTTGGTAAACTCACTTAAAAACATACAGTTACCAAATTTTTATGTATTTTAAGAGGTCTGCCCAAAGGTGTTACATGTATTTATGCATGCCAGCTGTTTTTATCCAAGTGCCAGGTTCCTTCTCCAAAGCATCAGGGTACTTGGGTAAGAGGGAAAAATCTTTATTTTTATAATACAAGCAATATGATATATAACTTTTCCCTAAGCTGTCAAAAGTGGTGAGTGACAGTGTTATAAACCCAGTTTGATAATTGCAAAAAAAGTAGTTTAAGGGTTGGGGGTTTGTGTTTTTTGCTGTTTTGGGGAAGTTTTTATGTATTGCTGATGTGGATGCTTTTTTGCCCACCCCTGGTGAAGAAGTGATGAGAAGTAAATGAGTTAAAGCTCCTGTTTATTAAGGTGTGATGTTCTGAGGTAGTTGTGTGATATGTTTTTTGCTGAAGGGTTCTGGGATCCCCTTGGGAGAGCTTACTAGTTCCTCTCTGTGCCCCTGGTTCTGGAAAGGAGATGGGCAATTCCAGGTGCCAGCAGAGATGGATGTGTGAAGGAGAACCTCCTACACGTAACCCAGCCAATTTCTCTACTCCTCCTCTCATGGTTTGTGCATCACATGACTAAAACTAGAATAAAGCCCCCGCCATGCCAGTTAAGCACAATTAAAGCATACATTAAATCAAGTCATACCTACTGTAGAAAATTACTTTTAACTTGCATAATGATGTGCAAACTCCAGAA
Source organism: Campylorhamphus procurvoides (assembly GCA_013396655.1). Taxonomy (NCBI): domain Eukaryota; kingdom Metazoa; phylum Chordata; class Aves; order Passeriformes; family Dendrocolaptidae; genus Campylorhamphus; species Campylorhamphus procurvoides. Next base: position 89,948 of record WBMV01000773.1, on the reverse strand, counting down.
ATGCCTGCAGAGGAAATCCCTTCCTCTTCTCTCAGCAATTCGGTTTAGACACCTCTTTGGTTTGTGTGGCACTGCTTGCCACATGCTGTTCTCAGGGTTAGGATGAAAAGCCTTTTTACAGTTTTTATAGAACTGTAGAGCAAGGGAAGCCCCAGCTATGCCGTGTTCTGGCTGATTGGGAGTGTTGTCTTTGCTGTATCAAGACTTCATTGCATTAGGGTGAAGAACAGTGCAGCTGATGAAAGCTGAAGTGCCTGGAGCTCAGTATGTGGTTATTGCTGGGGGCAAAGTGTGAGAACAGGACAAGCCTGTGGTGGATCCCCAGCCACTAAGGAAGAGTAGCTGGTGCAGTTTGCTGACTTGCTGCAAACAAATGTCCCATGACAAATATTCTGAGCCCAGTTCCTAGTGTGTGCCAAAGGAGTATTTTCGGAGGAGGTTGTGTGGTGTTTGTATTGCAAGTGTGTTAAACTTGAAGGAACTTGAAAACCCAAGGACCCACTCTCACAATTTCTGACAACTGTGAGAAGGGTCCAGAGCCCTGCACAGGGTACCCCTTTACTGCAATTCTCATAAATCCATGGCACTTACCAAGGAGACAGACGTAGCTACGTACTTGGGAGATGTTTCCCTAATTTTAAGAGATCTCTGGCTTTTAGAAGTAGGAAGAGGGCCTACAAATACTATCTTTGTTACAGCAGAAATGTCTGTTACCTAAACCGATGCCTGAGCTGCAGCCTGGGGCTGCAGTGTGTGTCCAAACCCTTTCAGCTGGCCATGGCACGCAGTATTTGGAATTTGTTTGGACTGCATTTGAAGGAAGGCATCCCATCACTGTACTTCCTGAGATCCTTACAAATCCCACAAAGCTGTTGTTTGGCACTGCACGTGCCCATTGCCAGTAATAATAATATGGCAGTCAGATGTCAATTCCTCAGTCTGTGATTCATTCTCTGTCTCTGGCTTTTCTCTGTGATTTTTTCCCATTTTTTCTCTTTTTTTCTCTTTTTTTTTTTTTAAACTAGTAGTGCAAACTCAGTTGCCGAATTAATTGGAGCCTGTTTGACCGAGATGAGTACACAGATGAAAGGTAGTCACATTAAACTCCTAGAATACTTCAGGGCAGAGCAGTAGGAACAAGATACAGCTCTGAAAAACTTGTTACTACAAGTGTTACCCTTTGAGGGGATCTTGGCAGTCTTTTGCCTTTGCCCTTTCTTAGTCAGTTGATCTGCAGTCTTGTAGGTGACAGATACCCAGTTAATATTAAATGTTCAAAAAGTGACAGTAGAGAGGAAAAAAAGCTTTTTCTTGTTTTTCCTTAGTGGACAAAATGAGATAAGGGTCTTGGAGTAGACTGGGAATTGTTTGAGATAATTATGGATTGTGCTGAAAGGGAAATTGCTGTAATGAAACTGAAGAGCCAAATAACCCTGAGATCTGGTCTTGGGAGTAAATGGTTTTGTGGGTACCCTTGGTACAAAAGTAGGAGAAAACTTGGCTATCCTACTGATGCTTCCCAACTTCACCCCCCTGCACTGGAACAATGTTAGAACAGAACGTTAGCCTGAGTGACAGTGGCTGGCACACCACGCAGGTTGAAAGGTGACAGCCTGGAGTGAGTCCCTGCACTAATGGGAATTTCTGCTCAGCATGTGGCAATAAGAGAGAGATGAACACACTGGTCATTTGCCTTGAGTGAGCCAGCAAAGCAATGCAGCCAGGAGAAGGGAAAGTTGTCACAGGATGCAGCAGCAAAGCTTTTGAATTGCAATTAAAAGTCTGCTTAAAGATGTGTTACATGAGGCATTGGTGAGGTTCGAGATGAGGGTGTGCTTCTGGGTGGTCAAAAATGCATATTCAGATTGAAGCAGGAGGCAAGAGGACCAAGAAAATGAGAGAAGTCTCAGATTTTGGTTGCTGACTTTCAAAGAAATGCAAATATTGGGATTTTCCAGGGGAAAAAAATCATGAAATGCTGTACATTGCAGAATGCTTGGTTTCACTTTTAAAATACTGTTACTTCCTGGAATAGTTTTGTGACAATATTTAATACTGATTATAGTGCTAAGTGATTATTTTTACTGTTGCTTACATATTTGAAAATTGTGATTGGTACCATCCACTTTTCTGAAGACTGCTCTGCTGGAAGGAGCAGCGTGGTGGGGAGGATTGCATTGTTCAGGAGCTGTTGGGTTGGGGACTTATGGTGATGGATCACCACTACAGCCCATGTCTTCCTGCATCCCTGGGTCAGCAGTGAGAGCTGCATTTTGCATCAGTAAGAGTAGTGTGGAGCACCAACTCTGCAGGAATACTGTAAATCTGTTCTTCATTTTGCTGTGCCTCTTTAATGGCTTTGGAAGAGAAAGGAACCCTGTTCCTCTTGAATGTTCCTCAGTTTGAAGATGGCTGGCTGACCTGTTTTTGCTGGCAGCGTGTCTCCCTGCCGAGTCTGTCTTTGGATTCATTTAAACATGTGGACTAAACTGATAACTTGATGAAGTGATATTTGATCGTGCAGCTGCCAATAACTTTTTTAAAAAATCCTGCCGAAGTGGGAGCAGGTTTCCAGATAGGTTTGCAGTTTTTCACTCAGATTTGCATTTTGCAGGGCTCTTTGTCCCCTGAAGGTTTTGCCTGTAAATCTTAAGCACACCTAGTCCAGAAGCATAGCCTGTGGATAGCTGCTCCTCATGCCTTGCTCATGTTCTGTGGTGAATTAGTATGGCAGTAAAATAAACTAATCCTTCCTTCCAGGCAGTTTGTGTCTGAGCAGCACAAGCCCTTCCCAGTAAGAGCTGGAGAGAGCTCGACTTGGTCCTTTTATACGTGGGGACTGATTAAACTCCTGTTGTTCCAAGGCTGTTCCTTCTCCACCAGCCCCCACTTGTCCAACACCCTGCTCTGGGCAGACAAAGCCAGCACTGAGGGAAGTGAAGCCTTGTGCAGTGGCAGAGGAGACATGTTCCATGAGCCTCTGTTTCACAGCTGCTGTCAGAGTAAAGATTTCTCTTGCCCTCCTCAGATGGAATGAAATGAAGTAATTTACAGAACAGAGGAGCATCTTCATTTGGCTCATCCAGGACCTGAAATAAGTTCACAAAAGAATACAGAGGGGGTGTGTCTGTGGGTGGATGCAGGTGGGGATGACAACTATAAAATCAGCAGCAGCCCCAGAGAAGGAAGTTTAGGTCTCTGTGCCTCTGCTGTGGTTTACTGTTGGGAAACTAATTTAGAAGAGAAACAGTGAGGTGTGATCCTTTATCTTGTAGTTTGATTTGTGTGCTTCACGAGCCTGACCCGGGAGCACAGCACCACATCTGCATGTTGTGTCCCTGTTAGAAACCTGGGCTGGGTGAGGCTGCTCCCAGTGCTCAGTGTGTGTGTTCCCTTTGCAGCTGCCCTGGGAGTGCAGCAGCCCTCGCTGCTGGGAGCCTCTCCGACCATCTACACGCAGCAGACGGCGCTGGCAGCGGCGGGTCTGACCACACAGACACCCACCAACTACCAGCTCACCCAGACAGCTGCTCTCCAGCAACAGGCCGCGGCCGCAGCAGCTGCCCTGCAGCAGGTAAACACACAGCACACCCTCTGGCACTGGGCACTGCTCACCAGGGAAAGGCTGTGTGAGGCTCAGGTACCTGGGGCAGGAGGAGAACAGGGTAAAGCTGAGTAAACAACAGCAGGGTTGTGGGTTAGAGCTATCAGGAGTTGTATTAGGGGGCAGTTTTGGCTGTGGAGGTGCTGACTTTTAGCGATGCAAAGCTTTTTGCAGCATCTAAACTGAGAATCTCAAGTATCTTCCATCACTATATATGTATATATCTCCTCAATGGCATTTTGCATGATTTCATACTGTGCCCTAGATACTGTCTAAGTGTCAGGCTTAACAAGAATTGCTGACTTTAGCTAGAAAGGGAACATCAGAGTCCACTCTAAAGGCTCAGAATATTTGTTATGAAAATAATAGATGTTGGTATTATTAATGCTTTATATTAGAATTGTTAATTGTTAATAGTTTCTATCTAAAATTGCTAAGCAAATAACTTGTGGTTTTTACTATTATTGGGGTAATAATACTCATGTTTATGAGATATTTTGCTTTTATCTGTTTCAGCAATATTCACAGCCTCAGCAGACTCTCTATAGTGTACAGCAACAGGTTTGTCTGATTCTTACTGTGTACATCACAAATAACTTGGAAAATAATGTCGGTTGTATGTCTTGTAAGATTTGTCTCTGAAATCATCCTTGTATGGGAAGTTGTTAAAGAAATTTTAAGTAATATTTTTTGTAGTGAAGGAGAACTTGAAGTTCATAAACTTGGAAGGACGTATCCAGAATGGAAACTTGCCTACCTTCATGCAAAAGGGAATTTTAAAAATACATCCTATTCCGTCTGTACATGATTCCTGCTAAACTTTGCTCTAAACAGGGCCATGTATTTTAACTGCTGGAAAGACGCTGTACAAAAAAAGTTCCTTTTTACGTTTTGGGGTTTTTTATGTTCTTCAAACTTAACAGGATTTTGCAAAACAATAGAAGGACATGGAAGTTATAGGCCTAAGCTTCTTCAGCTGCCAAATTATTTTTTTAGTATTGCTATTAACTTTCAGTTTCAAAAAATCTAGCATTTCTGCTTGCTGAATAAACCTGGATTATACAATCTTAAAATGAACCCCAGCAGCACAGTTTTATGCATATGCAGACTGCTGAAAAAATGACCAAACCTCAAAGGACTATTAACTGACTCAAGTTAAGCAAAAACTCTTATTTGTGAAGAGGAGGTAAAATTGTACAATTTCCTTAAACATATAAAATTAATTTATAACTCTATTTATTTTAAGTTGCAGCAACCTCAACAGACCCTTTTAACTCAGGTTAGTTTGGTTTTATTGTTTGGTCTTCATCCCCAAGCGCAGATAATGCAAGAGTGCAAATTTGTGACATCTTGGATGCTTTAAACTGTAAAATGAACAAATATGAGTGGACATTTTATTGGTACAGATTTATTTTATCCAGATGTTAAAATATGCATAGCCTTGGTTTCAAAAATTAATAGCAACCACTTTTCCTCAATCTTGAAGGGAATACATGTGTTGATTATATTTTAATTTCTTTTTGTTTGAACTTCAAGTGTCCAATTGTTTTGCAGTAAGTAAACAACAGGGAAAATCTTCCTCTTCTTTGTGAAGGAATATAACTTTTTGTGTTAACAGTATGTGAATAGAGAGGTTTAAAAAAACCTTGCTGAGCTTGACAGATATAAAACATGCAGCCATTTAACTCGCTCTGAGTTGCTCTGGTTCTGTTTCACTTGAACTTTTAAACAGGCTATAAAAAGAAAGGTCAAAATAATTGGTTTGATTTCGTTATCTTGCTGTGTTCTGCTTTTGTAAGAAGGCAGGCATGTGAACTGGTGAGTTAGGGAGGGGCTCGTGTGGGCCTCTGCCTTTACTGACTTCTGACACTCTGGCTGGGATGTAAATGCAGAAATCTCTAAGTGTGTGTCCCTGGCAAAGTTAGGAGTTTATCTCCTCTCCAGGCCCACTGTATAAGTTGCCTATAAACATTAATGCAGTCTTCATGTCTTTTTTCTGGACAACGTGCATATTTTGGGGAGAGAAGGCTAAACAAAGCCAGTCTTCATTCCAAGCAGGAAAAATGTTATCTCAAAAGGAAAAAAAACCCATCTCTTGAGAATAATGTGTGCAGGGTGATTTGACACTGTGTGTCCCTAGCTGGAGGGCGTGCTGCCCGTGGCTGTGCCCCTGGCTGCAGGGGTGACTGCTGCTGTGTCTGCCCACAGCCGGCGGTCGCGCTGCCCACCAGCCTGAGCCTGTCCACACCACAGCCTGCAGCCCAGATCACCGTGTCCTACCCTGCACCCCGCTCCAGCCAGCAGCAGACACAGCCACAGAAGCAGCGTGTCTTCACTGGTGTGGTCACTAAGCTGCACGACACCTTTGGCTTTGTGGATGAAGATGTCTTTTTCCAGCTCAGGTAAGCTGTATGTACTTAGCGCTGCGATATCCTCGCTAAATCAGAGGGCGAGAGGATTGCACTTTGATTCTGAGGCTCCACTGATATGCCAGCAGTTAGTGTGTTGTGTTCTTTCAGCATTGAAAGTCAGCTGGCCAGAGGGGTTGGGAGATGCCAGATCTGAGTTACTTCACGTCAGGTTGTGAATTTTATTAATATAAACCCCAGAGCTGGGAGACTCAGGGCATTAGTTCCTTTTACAGGGAATTGCAGAATTTATGGGTGATTAAAAGCATAAAACTTGCTACCTGCCTGTCCTCAGTACTCTTTGGGGACCTTTTGCTTTTGGGCCAAAGGCAGGGAATTACGAAGTTTCTGTGCATACCCTGAACAGAAGCACTTTGCTCAATTTGGGGGTAGATGCTCTTCCAATAAGCTTTTTTAATGAACTTTGTCTACTTGCTCCCAACTTTAAATATAACCTGCAAATGTAAAACTAGCTAAATAAGGCTCTCACAGTATGTTTTCTGTAATGTTTACAGTGCTGTTAAGGGAAAGACACCTCAGGTGGGTGACAGAGTTTTGGTAGAAGCTACTTACAATCCTAACATGCCATTCAAATGGAATGCACAAAGGGTACAGACACTTCCAAATCAGGTACGTGGGGTTACCCGGTGTCACTTGCAGTGACTGCCTGTGGTTTAAGCTCGCTCATGACTCGTCTCTGTTGTGCTGCCAGAACCAGACCCAAGCCCAGCCGCTGCTGAAGACACCCCCAGCTGTCCTCCAGCCCATTGCACAGCAGACATTTGGTGTCCAGCCACAGCCACAGCCGCAGTCCCTGCTGCAGGCACAGATATCAGCAGCTTCCATCACTCCTCTGCTGCAGACACAGCCTCAGCCACTGCTGCAGCAGCCACAGCAGAAAGGTGCTCCTCCAGTTTTTTGGGGGTTGCTCTGGTGCTTCGTGTGTGATGGTTGGTTGGTTGTTAGTCAGAGGGCTGACATAGTATGGAGGTTGAATATGCCTTCCTGCAGCTCTGTGCTGTAGCTTTGAAATCCCCATGGACTCCTATTCATGTTAAGATTTCATAATAGGAAGGCAAAGTCAATGTAATTTTTATTCTTTCACAGTTCAAAGTGTTAATAGCAGTGTAGTCCTTCAGCATCTTCTGCAGTGTTCGGCCAAATCAGGTTTCACACAGCTGTATTGTTAGAACGGTTATTTCTTTGTTTATTTATTTCAGTTAGCCGCATTGGCATTTGAGAGAAGAAACACTGCCTAACATGGCAAACCTAAAGCGAAGGTGGTTGTGGGGTCTCTTGAACTTTGCATGGCTGAGGAGTCAGAAATAGAATTGAGAATAAGATAATATAAAGACTTGTCTTACCCACGGTAAAAGCAAAGGTAGACGATTCTAAGCTATCACCTAAGCAGAGGGTTTTTTTAATAAATTCTTTCTATAATCGAATTAGTCCTGGTTGTTCACTGGTGTTTAGTAGTGTTTACTCCATTTAAATAAGTTGGTTAAATGTCTTAAGACAGCAAAAGTGTGTGCCAAGGGAGTGATGTAGCAGTATAATATATGGATTTAGGAATACCTTTGCAGGTTGCCAGCTGTATTTACCAATGAATAGCCTCAAAAGTAAAGACGATTTAGGTTTTCTTCCGTTCAAGGAGTAGGTAGTATATCTTTCTTAATTTACTTTTCCAAGAAAAGGCTTAGCTATTTGCTGCGATAGCTTCCATGTGCTTAGGTTATATTAACTTCCATCTTCAAAAGATGCATTTAAGCCAGGGTCACCTACTGAAGTCTCATTTTGCATCAGGGAAGAAATGCTTAGGTCTCTTTGATTTTTTTGACTGGGTGTTAATAATTAGATTTATTTGCCCAGAGAGGTATTTTGGAAAATGTACACAAGTGAAACAAGTGTGAAGCAGCAATGTTTGTAGAGTGTAGATAGTTCTGTATTGATCCTGTCCATTTCTGTCCCAGGAGGTTTGCTACAGCCCCCAGTACGTCTGGTTTCACAGCCTCAACCAGCTCGAAGGCTCGACCCCCCGTCCCGATTTTCTGGGAGGAATGACCGAGGTGGAGACCCAATGCCAAACAGGAAAGATGACAGGAGGTGTGTACACAGACTGTAATGAGAGCATTCCATAGACCTGTCCTCACCCAGAGCTGCTCCAGAGTGAGCCACAGAGACACACAAATGGCTTTACCTCAGCTATCAGTGAAGGGTTTGTGTCTGTCTGAAGCGAAGGAGTTCAGTAATCAATGTCTCTTGTAGAGAGGGACTGTACTAAAACATCTCTCCTTTTTGTGAGTCATCTCTGACAGGTCTGACTTCCCTTGTGCCAGAACCCATCTTGTGTTACCAGCGTGCCAAACCTCTTGTCTCTTGTATGTGTTCCTTAAGCCGTGAGCGAGAGCGCGAGCGCCGCAGGTCCCGGGAGAGGTCCCCGCAGAGGAAACGCTCCAGGGAGAGATCGCCCCGGCGGGAGAGGGAGAGGTCCCCTCGCAGGCCCCGCCGCGTCGTCCCGCGATACACGGTCCAGTTCTCCAAGTTTTCCTTGGACTGGTATGTTCATAGTGCCAGCTGTTTGCCTACATCCCCTTTAACTGTGGGCACAGTCACTGTGACCCGTGTCAGCACACGTGTGGGGTCGGTGTCAAATGATAGGCTTGTCTTTATGAAAGATCAAATATGCAGTGGCTGAGAACTTTGTATGATAAATTTGTTTGAGGATCTGTGTTGGTTTTGAATGCTTTATAACCCTGTTTAATAAATACTGCCTAACACACAGACACTTTAATTGGAAGAGTGTTGAGCAGTTACTTGTTTCTAAATTTAATCCATTATATCCTAACATAAATATAGTGCTCTTAAGGTTTTACACCTGCAGCATCAAATATACAACGTGTGTATTTGCAGTTACTATACCCCTTAATTGTGTGCTTTGTGAATAGTTGCTCTGTTGCTGTACCTTTGACCCCCTGCTCTTATTTCAGCCGTAGCTGTGATATGATGGAGCTGAGGAGGCGGTACCAGAACTTGTACATCCCAAGCGATTTCTTTGATGCTCAGTTCACATGGGTGGATGCTTTTCCTATGTCTAGACCATTTCAGCTGGGAAACTACTGTAATTTCTACGTAATGCATAGAGAAGTAGATCCTATAGATAAGAATGCTGCTGTCCTCGATCCACCTGATGCTGATCATCTGTACAGTGCAAAGGTTTGTACGGAGTTTCACTGTTCTGACTGCTCATTAGAAATGCTTTTTATCAACAGGGTGCAAAAGGGAGTATAACTGTACTGAAAATACAGCTGTTTGAGCAAAGCACAGCATTTTACACTTTTTACTGAAAAGCTGGTATGTAGAGCTTGAAAAATCCTGACTGGAATTCAGTTTGTTTGTCCTAAATCTTGTGTTTCCTGAGGGCTCTTCCGTTCCCTGCACCCAGTTGCAGTGATCTGATTATGGGAAAGCAAGCCAGCTCATGCAAGATCCCTGAATTATTTCTTAGGCAATTTATTCTGAAGAGTTAATGCAGCCTTTTTTTCCTCCTTCAAGGATGCTTACTGTGCAGTTTGTGTTCCTCTGTTTAGTGGTACCTCCTTGCCTCCTTTCCTCATCTCGATATTTACTGTTTTGTTTAAAGTAGATTGAGATTATCTGAATGTCAGAATAAACTACATCAAGGGCTGTAATCATGTATGAAAGACCCCAGTATCAAAACATTTCCCTAAAACCTGTTCTATTTTAAATACCTTTCATGAAAATAGGTCTGAAATTTCTAGGTCAATCTGTTTTAGAAGTGTTACACATTATAGATAGATTTAGAAACAGCTGCCTTTAAGCCCCATATTCTGCTTGCCTTCTGGGGACGAAAACTTCAAAGCCCTGGTTTAAGTATTAGGCATGCTGTTTTTTCAGCCTATATATGTAGAGCAAGCATTGTCTTTCAGAGGGTTGAGCTTCAAAATACAGTCAGTAACTGAGAAAGAGCATCCTGGTTCATCATATACCCTGTGTAGGGTGCAAAGCAACCTTGTTAGATTTTGCTGTGTCTGTTTGCAAGTTGTGGCCATTGTTTACCAAGGCTGCTTTGACCACCACAGGTGATGCTGATGGCCAGTCCCAGCATGGAAGATCTCTATCACAAATCCTGTGCTCTGGCTGAAGATCCTCAGGAACTTCGGGATGGATTTCAGCATCCTGCTAGACTTGTAAAGGTAAATATGCTTCAATGCCAGCCACTTTTGGCAATAACGGTTGGTTAAAGAGCTTTATAGGGTTTGGCAGTAAGAGGAGCTTGAAGTCAGCTGAGTGATGGTTTCATTTTTGCTCTGAAGAGACCTAGTTAATACATCAAATCGTTTTGCATTTTATAGGAACTTCATATTTACTGCTTTGTTTGACTGAATTAAACTCAAACAGTTGACTTAGCCGTTTTTTATAAGTTGTTCTGTAAGGGCTCAGCTGTGAAGAGAGCACACAGGAAGCAACAGTTAAGCAACCGTTGTGTTAATGAAACTTAACTGTTAAACTGAACAACCTGTAAGTGCTGTAGTGTTTGAGTACAACAGACTTGTTTTCCACTTGAATTCTATTTTCTAGCAAGTAGGAATACTTTAATTTTCAGATATGATGCTCTTGTTCTCTCACCTTTTATCACTTTTAACCAGGTACATCTATAAATGAGTATCAGAATGAAAACACCATTTAAATTAGTATCTGGTTTTTGTGTTAGAAAGCTTTTAATTGCAAAGGAACAAGCCTATAAACAAACCTGATGGAAAATCTTGAAGCAAGAATGAGTGATGATGTTTTAAACCTATTCCATTACTGAAATAACCTGTGGAAAAAAATAACTGAACTCTTTCTTGACTGATTTTCATTTTCAGGTTTCAAAATAATGTGACGGTTTACTCACGGATTTCAATGTGTGTACTGTGAAATATTCTTTGCACTTTGGGAAAATGACTTTTTCCCCCCAGCAGGGGAACATTCAGAAGACTCTTTTTGTCTAGTTTTTAGTGGGTATGAAAGGCAAAGATGAAGCTATGGCTATTGGAGGACACTGGTCCCCATCACTGGATGGCCCTGACCCAGAAAAGGACCCCTCGGTGCTGATAAAGACGGCTATTCGTTGTTGCAAGGCTCTGACAGGGATTGACTTAAGTGTGTGCACGCAATGGTAAGTACTGTGCTGCAAAGCCAAGGGCACTGTAGAAATACTTGTCTGTTACCAGGAGTTAAAAGAGCAAAAAGAGATGGAAAAACCTTTTTTTCTTTGTCAGCTGCTCTTGGTAGTTCAGGTAAACTACTCAAAGGATGCTCTGTTTGGTAATAAGCTTGATTGGTGCCAACTGTGCTGAATACTGCATTAAGAACTAATTAAAAATTCTGGATTTATTTTGACATGCTATATTGTAATTTTTTTAATGGATGTGTGTTGAAAATACTTTTCATTTTGTGCATAGCTGGAGAGGATCGTCAAGAGAACTTCATTTCATTGTTCTTTTGTTACAAATAAATAGCCGCTCGTTACACAGCCATATTTTCTCTTGATGAGTTTCTGTCCTGTGTTAACACTCATTTTAGTTGTACTAATACCAGGAAACTCCATTGTATGCTAAATTTAAAGTGCCTCAGCCACTTCTATTTGGACATAAAACCTACATGTACCAAACAAAAAGTTGTATAAAAAGCCTCGTGTTGGTTTTCCTCCTTCTCAGTTGCAATCCCTTTTTTGCAAGCGTGCCAAAAGAGAAAATATGGCTTCCATAATTTTTTTCTTTAGATAAACCTCAAGGTCTTGCAGCAAAGTTTCTTTACTTGATGTGCTACAAGTGATCTAGGCTCTTTTAAAATGTATTGTAGAATTTTTTTTCCAACATGCTTCTTCCCTTGCAACAGGTACCGTTTTGCAGAGATTCGCTACCATCGCCCTGAGGAGACCCACAAGGGGCGTACGGTTCCAGCTCATGTGGAGACAGTGGTTTTATTTTTCCCGGATGTTTGGCATTGCCTTCCCACCCGCTCAGAGTGGGAAACCCTCTCCCGAGGATACAAGCAGCAGCTGGTCGAGAAGCTTCAGGGTGAACGCAAGGAGGCTGATGGAGAACAGGCACTGAACGCTAATCCCTTTTTCTATTTCTGCTTCTCACAGGCACAGGAACACAGGCACAAAATGCACACCACATACTACACCACACACATACACAGGAGGAACATAACTGGTAACAATGACTGGTAAACCAGCTTTCAGCAGTGTAGTGGATGTTGGTCTTTATTTTTATTTCAGCTAGTTCACTAACTTTAAATGTGTGTGCTGACATCACAAATGGAATTAAATTGTGCTTACGATGCGCAGAGCATTTTTTATCGTAGACGTAGTTGCTGGAATCTGGGACCAGTTGTTGAGTGAGATGCAGTTTATGAATAGCTGTCTTTAAACATTTTGCCATTTTCTAAAATTCCTAAATTCTCTCTTGTGGCCAGTTGTAATTGTGATATTTGAAAATGAACAAACACTAGTCTGAAACATCTGAATTTCAGGCCACGTGGCTGATCAACATCTTGGAATAAGGGAAGGTCTGACTGAACAAAGAGTAATTTGGGGGCTTTAAAATCTGGGGGAAGATCACACACTGTGGTTACTGGAGACCAGCAGTGTCTGTGTAACCCCAACATTCTTTGTGGTGTTGCTTATCACCCTTTTGTGTTCCACAGATCTGGCTTGTATTGGCTGAGTGGCACTGTGATCATTTATAAAGTGGTAGAATGTGTGTGTGAACTTGTCGAAATAATAACTTTAGGAGAAGACTGTCTGAAACAGTTGTGCCCTTGCACAGATCAGCAACAGAATTTAAAAAATAACTGAGATGCTTTCAAGCTTTCTGAGTGATAATTTCTAAATTTTGTTTGCCAGGATGAAGAGGAGAAGGATGATGGGGAAGCTAAGGAGATCTCTACGCCTACGCACTGGTCTAAGCTGGATCCCAAAACAATGAAGGTAACAAGCACTTCTTAAAGTTTGTGTCCGTGGCACATTTTCATTTTTAAGACATGATGTGAAATAATAGCTGTGGGCTCACTTAAATGAGCAAAAAAACTTAGTGGTGTTTTCTCTTTGCTGATTTTATAGGTATTAAATGTGTTATCACAGTAAGCAAGAATGGCTCCCGATTTTAATAAGTGAATACAGCTAATTGAATCTGTTCTGAACTCTCTACAGGGTATCACATATGATACTTTCCCTGCAACATGAAAGTTCTGCTGTAATCTCCCAGATTACTACTTGTATTTAAAAATGTGGGGTCTAAAATGCTTTAATATTAGTTAGTTTTAAAAGGCAATAGTTGTACAACAGTGTATCTCAGGAGACATCTTAAAAAGTTTCCTTAAAAGGAATAATAATATTAAACTGTTTTACTGTAGTAAAATCCTTTCCTTGCCTCTGAGAAAAGTCCCTCAGAAAGGAGTTCTGTGAGGAAAACATACCTTTAAATGTAATATGGTTTTTGCATCAGTGAATATTAGTGTTTTTCAGGACATATTTCAAAAATGCAGTTGACTTTGCAGTGCTGTTTATTTCGCCTTCCCTTTCTCTGCTAATCCAATGTTTTGTAATGTCACTGCTTGGTAGCACTCACAGAGCTTTTATTTACCAGGTAAATGACCTTCGCAAAGAGTTAGAGAGCCGAACCCTGAGCTCTAAAGGACTGAAATCTCAGCTGATTGCTCGACTGACAAAGCAGCTCAAAGTAGAGGAGCAAAAAGAGGAGCAAAAGGAGCTAGAGAAGTCTGAGAAAGAAGAGGAAGAGGAGGAAGATAGGAAATCTGAAGATGACAAAGAGGTTAGGATTTGGACATATTTGGTTTAAGTCTTCTTAAGTACACATAAAATATTATATTAAAAATTTTTATAAATAAGTTTTAAAAGTACAGGAATTTGTATGTGTTGAATCTACTTAGTTGTGCTGGGATTTTGTAGTTCTTGGATAACTGCACTGGGAACTCTTGCTGTAACTTGAGTTGCTGACTTGGAAAGAAATCTTGGCCAGTTTGAATTTCTTTATATCAGCCAAGTCAGCTGAAATGTGCAACTGCACTTAGGGTGCCTGAATTAATGTTAAACCTTAAATGTATGGAAAAATAAATCCCAGACTCCTGAGAAAAACTGTGCTCAAGAACAAGTGAACCAACTTAGCAAGATCTTAACTTCTCGGTGCTACATGAAAAGCAGCTGCTTAGTTGTATTGGCTTCTGTGTCTCAAACATTCCAGTTTCTTCACATGGCTGATGGTTTGGTTGGCTTTGTTTTCCCTTATTATGAAGATCTAATTTTTGTTGTTGGAGAAGCTTCCCATGCATGAAAGTTTCTCAGTTTGGCATTGCAGTATGACTTAGTCTGTTTTGCTGTTCCACAAGGATAAACAAGATCTGTGCAATAAGGCCAAGGCTCAGCCACAGCAAAGGGGCAGAAGTGTCTACAGATTGTATTGTGCATTAGTTGCTTTTGAACTGCCTTTTTGTGTGTTACCTGCTAATCAGTATGGGCTGATGGGAATTGTATCTCTGTAAACCTTAATGAGGGAACAAAAGCCACGTGCTTGCCAATTCTGTCAGCTGCTTCTGCCTTCTCCCATGGCTTGGATGGGCTTCAACTAGCTTGGGGTTTCTTACCACAGCTTTCTGTGAGACCCAAGGTGAGCTTTGATGGTGCTGGCTTTTTTAAAAGCATGGGCTCTGCCATGACTGTTTTCTGTTCTCAGGAGACTCCAGGATTTCTCTCCTGGCAATCAGTAAGCTGGTGGCATTTTACCTTTTGTAACCTTCTGCCTCATTTGCATGGGTTGTATGTGTAGAGATTGCATTTCCCATAATCCAGAGCTGAGTAAACTGGTAATTGTTAAAGCCATGCCGGGTGTCTTTGGAGAGGTGGTGTGTGAAGCCTTTCTCTTCCTCTGCAAGGAATCAGCAGCTTGCTGTGCTGTGCAGCTCCGTGTTGCTTTCAGCACCTTAGAAGCCCTGAAGACTAGCATGCAGGCTGAAACTTGAGCTTTGGCATATGCTCTGTGTTATGGTTTTGCCCCTTTTCAGGAAGAGGAAAGGAAACGCCAGGAAGAAATGGAGCGTCAGCGGCGGGAGAGACGCTACATCCTGCCCGACGAGCCGGCCATCATCGTGCACCCCAACTGGGCAGCCAAGAGTGGCAAATTCGACTGCAGCATCATGTCCCTCAGTGTCCTCCTGGACTACAGACTAGAGGATAATAAAGAACATTCCTTTGAGGTAACTCAGCCACTTCCAGTTGGCCTTTAAATGCAGTGTTTGAAATTGTACAGGTTTGTGATGGCACGGCAAAATAAAACTGAAGCGAGTTGGGTTTCTTTGTGCAACACATACTCTTGGGCCCCTGGTTTACAACAGCAGTGTAGTCACTGCGTGATACCCAGAAGGAAGGCACAGGTTTTCACCCATGGAATGGAGTTTGTAAGAATCTGACACTACATAAAATTCTGACACGGGGAAAGTTGCTAACACGCCACCTCATAGCTATTTTATCATAATTATACACATTTTTAGTACATGTTTTAAAGCTTCTTGTAAATTCTCTTCATTCTTTTTTGTGCAGGTATCCTTGTTTGCAGAACTCTTCAATGAGATGCTTCAGAGAGATTTTGGTGTCAGAATTTACAAAGCACTGATTTCTCTCCCAGAGAGAGAGGATAAAAAAGACAAAAAAAGCAAAAAAGATGAGAGAAAAGAAAAAAAAGAAGAAAAAGATGATGAAACGGATGATCCAAAACCTAAGAGAAGAAAATCTGGAGATGATAAAGATAAAAAAGAAGACAAAGATGAAAAGAAGGTCTGCAGTTGGCTCATATGCAGCACTGTCCTGTCTGGATCAATATTAAACTGGTTCTATTTGAATTTTTTGCTTTCAAAAATTTAGCTGTGGTAGTGTTAGTTAATTGATTTGCCTTTTTGATCTCTTTAAATTGTGCTTCAATTATACTCAGTAATTAAAGGGTTTAGAGGTTTATTGGGAGCATTTTAACATTCAGCTGTATCCCACAGATTTGTGTCTGTGTTCTTAAGTATCTAATCAATGCAAATTCTGAAGGACTGGTAATGAGGTTTTTAGTTTGCTGGTTTTTGATGCTGACCAGATAAATTTGGCGGAACTTTTGTTACAGAGGGAAGATAAAAGGAAAGATGATTCTAAAGATGAAGAAGAAACTGAAGATGACAATAATCAAGAAGAATACGATCCAATGGAGGCTGAGGATGCTGAAGACGAAGATGAAGGTATCTTGAATTATGAATTTTGTGACCCAGACATTTTTTTTATTGCCACTGATTATGTTCTTTGAAGCTGGAGAACGCCCTGGATGGGCAATTTAAAATTGCATTATTGGACTAATTTTATTTTAGTAATTCCGACAAGTTCTACGTCAGATGTAAGTACCTTTGTGCAAGGCATTGTGTGAACACAGTTGATGTGAAGTAGCTGTGGTGCTCTGAGTGAGGCATGCATATAGAAGTGGTTTTATTTTTTTCAGAATGCAGACCACTCGCAACTCCCATTGAAGTCAGTAGGAGATGTGAGTATTCAGCACCTCTGAAAAACCAAGCCACTTTTACGTGCCTAACTTCCTACTCCTCAGTTCTGGAATGCCATCCTGGCTTTGCTAGGAGAGAATGTAGTGTGGGGCGCTCTTTATGCGGTGTTACAAGAAGACTGGGTGGAGTTGTGTTTGCCTGAAGAAGTAGGGGAAGAATCTGGAGAACTCTCCTGTCTCTCCAGGGAACAGCAGTAGCCCTCTTTCCCTGCCCAGAGATTCAGAAAGGTGTAAGACCTCATGTGCACTTCTTGGTTTGTACTTCGGGGTAGCTGCTCTTTTCTGGAGAGATTTTGGTGGAGATGTGGGTTTGAACTGTGTAGATACTTCAGTCCCAGCACTTTCAGTTGCATTTTTGGCAGAGTACTGCACCAGCCTTAAAAAATTGGTGCTCACCTGTACACTTTCCAAAGTAACTCCTATTTGCTTAGAATTTGTCTGTGAGCGAGCCCTGGGCTTGTCTGTTCTGTACAAGTGCTGCTGCTTCCCATAATCTGTCCTTGTGCCATTCCCAGTCAGAGTTGCTGAGAAACTCCAGCAAGCCATGGAGGTGCAGGAGAAAGCGGTTGGTTCTCAGGAAAGGGTCAGTAAAATTAGCCCTAAAGTGTTGTCATCCCAGTTTTTTCCAAAGTTTTCCTCCCAAGAAAGGTGAGCTTAGAGCTGAACTTGGCACGTGATTCTCTGACCCAAGACTTGCACAATAAGGTACAGAGCTGCATGTCACAATCCATCCCAGCAGTTGTCATTATCCCCTCTTTCTCTCAATTCAGTTTTACTGTACTGTCCACCTTTAAACAAAAAACCTGCCATTTGTCATTCACATCTAATAAGTGATGTGATCTGTAACTTCTTGGAGAATCTAACTCAGGAACAGTAATGTCTTGCTCCGACATGAGTACAAACACATGCTTTTAATTTCATAGTTTTTGGAGGGTTTATTTTATAAAATATTTGAGAGTAAATAATACTGAATTTGGGATAACCATAGCTGAGTGCAGGCTCTGCCAAGCCTCATTAGGGAGAATTGGGGTAATTTTCTGCACACCACTTAAGTGGATGGTGATGTTGGCAGAACTCACTTTGGCCTAGTTAGCATTTTTTACAGCTCTTTTGTCCTGTGTGTGAAAAAAACACAGGGAGAAAAAATTATAAAGGGCTTATGATACAGTAAGACTAGAGAAAAATGAGAATTTAACAGGGCTCACTTCAATGCCGTCTTTTATCATTGTTTAGGAAAGTGTATTTCAGAAGTTTCAGGGGTTACCTGGACTTTTTTAGTGGCCATGTGTATTTTGATGTAATGACTATATAATTGTTTGCTGTGGGTATGTTGAATTTCCTTTCTGTTTTCCAGACCGGGATGAAGAGGAAATGAACAAACGGGAGGACAGAAGAGAGGGAAATAGGCATTGTAAAGAGAGGGCGTCTAAAGACAAAGTAATGCACACCTTCCTTGACAACTGCTTAGACCTTGTCAGAGATGGCCTAATTACAGCTTAGCTTTAGTTTTATTATAAGACCTGTTCACTAAATGATTGAGGGGACGTTTCCTATTGTATAATCAGGTTAATTCCATGACATTTTCTTCCATACCAGCATGCACAAAAGGAAAGTCTATCTCCCAGATATTCCTATCCACTGTGCTGTATTTCTTCTAAATATTTGAAAGTTTATTAGTCTTAAATAGTTTGGTTATATGTGATCTAAGTAGGTCAATGCTCATAATATTAATTGCTCGAATGATAAAATGAACAGAGAAAAAACTTTTAGTAGATGATGGGGAAGTGGTATTTTAACTCCCTAATGATGCCATTTTCTGTAGGAGAAAGACAAGACCCAGATGGTGACTGTTAACAGGGATCTCCTGATGGCTTTTGTGTACTTTGACCAAAGTCATTGTGGATACCTTCTGGAGAAGGACATGGAAGAGATCCTGTACACCCTTGGACTGCACCTGTCCCGTGCTCAGGTCTTGTATAGCACAAGAAAACTCTGAAAATGATACAGCAGTGTTGTAAGGGGGAGACATGCAGTTTGGATTCTGAAGGCTTTGCTTACATACCTGATCTCTGATGTTTGTGTAGCCACCTCTTACTTACAATGAAATAGGAGTTTAATCCTTTGTAATTGTCTCAGAGTGACGGGGGAAGTTTGCAGTTCTCAATATGCCCATATTGGTCGTGTAGCTTTTGTCTCAAAATCCTGTTTCTTTTCCTTGTTTGTTTGTATTTAAGCCCTAGTAGTTAAAGTTTAAAAAGTTGTGCAATTTCTCTTAAGTTTTCCAAGTTAAAATTCTTGTTTGGGTAATACAATACCTGTGTATTATGTAACACTCTTCTTCCCATGGCTGTGTTGTAGGTCAAGAAGCTGCTTAATAAAGTAGTGCTTCGAGAATCCTGCTTTTACAGAAGATTAACAGATACTTCTAAAGATGAGGAAAACCAAGAAGAGTCTGAAGAGCTGCAGGAAGATATGTTAGGTGATATATTTATTTCTTTATGGCACAACTTTCAGAGAGTTATTTTTGCATGAGTAATGAGAGTTCTGAGGTACTTCCTTTCTTGCAGAAAATAACTGAGCTAGTTTGGAAAAGTAAACCTTTGGCATTTCATAAATCACAGTATCTTTGGCTTCCAAGGTATCTTGTTCCATCTCTTAGAACAAGAAGGAGGACAGAGGTTAATGTTGAATGTCTGTGAACAGCATTTCTCATTCATGTCACTTTTGCAGTCAGGAGCATCAGACTTGTAGAACAGAGCCTGAGTTTTGAGGCCAAGTTACTGCAGAAAAGAGGCATCAAACGATGCCATGAGAGGATGCTGCTTTTTTGTGAGGGCAGCTGGGGTAAGGAGGGAACAGTGAGGGGCAGAGCAGCAGCCTTGAGTCCGTATTTATTGTTTCTGAGGGTGTCAGTGCAGCAGTGCTGTAGTGCCTGTTTGCTGACACTGCCCACCCCGCAGGGAACCGGCTGCTGCTGCCATCGCCAGCGGTGAAACAGGAGGCCAGGGCTGCCGAGGAGAACGTGGGGCTCATCGTCTACAACGGCGCCATGGTGGACGTGGGCAGCCTCCTGCAGAAGCTGGAGAAGAGCGAGAGGGTGCGGGCTGAGATCGAGCAGAAGCTGCAGCTCCTGGAGGAGAAAACAGGTGGGACGGGACTGGGAAGGCAGAGCTGACAGGGACGCTGAGACTGGCTGAGGAGAGAAGGCAACTGGAGGGATATTTGTCATGGAAATTGTAGTTACTTGCTTGCCATACACAGCTGTTCTCTGTTTCTCAAGCCCTTTTAACTTGCACACCATTGTTGGGTATCATTGTTGTCCTGCTGAAATGCTTTTGTCTCCTTTATTAAAGGCTCCCAAATGCAGTCAGAATTTAATATTATCAAATGTGATGCAATGAAGTTTTTAATGTTCTTTAAAAATTAGTATTGTGGTGTTGGCACATATGTGGGATATTAAGATGCAAAGTACCTGCAGTGGGAGTGACTTGACTTTCTTGTTTCTTCCCTTCCAAAGATGAGGATGAAAAAACTATACTGCAGCTGGAGAATTCTAACAAAAGTCTATCTGGGGAGCTCAAAGAAGTGAAAAAGGACCTTGGCCAACTGCAAGAAAATTTGAAGATCTCGGATGATAAAAAATTGCAATTTGAGGGTCAGCTGAATAAGACAATCAAAAATTTAGCTACTGTTATGGATGAAATACAGAGTGTTCTTAAACAGGTTAGAATTGTTTAATTCCATTTTTTACTATTGTATGCAAACTTCTGTTGACTAAATGATTGGAACAGAAACTTCAAAATAAACGGTTTTGGCATGAATTAAGGGCAGTACTATCTTAGCACATACATGGAAGCTCAGTGTGATACTGGTTTTTTAAAGAGAAAAAATTAAATATGATTTTTTTTATTAGCTTGCAACACATGGTCCTGACTTAGATGTTTTTAAAATTGTATAAATATTAACATAAATCTCAGATCATCTTACTGTTTTCCTGTCCTTGTCCATCCCCAAAGGCCCCAGATGAGTTTTAAGCAAACCAGGTAACACTCCAGAGCATTTCTGCCTCTCAGTTGGTTATAACTAAACCAAGTTGGATACCAGGTCACACAGTATTTAAAGCTGACAGCAAACAGTGTCTTTGTCTCACACTGCTTTAAAGTTCACATGAGAAGTGTCACTTCCACAATTTATGGCCTCCTCTCCTGCTTTTTCTTTTCAAGGATATTGTGAAGAACGAAGATAAAGATCAGAAATCCAAAGAAAATGGAGCAAACGTATGATAAACTGCTGCTGTTTAGAAGAATGGTGTTACATAATGTAATATAAATCATGATACCAGAATGTATGGGAAGTGATGCATGTTTGATTTTAGTAGTATAAATATCTTAGTTCCAAAAGATGTATAAAGTTTTATGAATGTGAGTGTCTGCTCCTGAAGATTGCTTGTAATTCTTAGCATTCAATTTGAGACACTCCTCGAGTGAAAATAATTTTGCATTGCAAAAAGTTTTAGGATGAACTTTGTTATAGATTTAACCCTAATGAAGTTCATCAACGTTAATGAACAGTAGCAAGTATTTAATTACCAAATGTTTTTCATTGAAGTCTAGTGAGATCAAAATTTTCATTATTTATAGACTTGCCATTTTTAGGTTTTTGTCTTTATTTCGGTCTAATTAGTCTTTTTGAATTCAAATATAAATCACAAAATAGCATGCTGCTTAATTTTACAAGTAAAGATTTTTTTTTAAAAAAAGCTTCTTGGATTATTTTTTTTTGTTTTCACTTGTCACAACTTTTTTTCCCCTTCCAAATATGACTTTCTTCCCCAAAGCTGCTTGTATTAAAGCCTCATAATATACAGTAGTTCAGATGAGTTAAGAAAGCAATAGAAACCTACCAAAATACTGGTAGGATTGTGAGACTTATATGAAAATCCATGGGCCTCTTTTAAATGTATGCGTTCATTTCATTCGTGTTCATTAAATTGTTCTTCTCTTTTGAATTAATAGCTATACTCCTTTCTAATTACAAATGCAGTGTATTAAGATGTATGGTTGGGTACCAGGCCAGTAGATGTCAGAATAATGCCTTACATGGAGAAAAAGCTGCCAGTGGAAACAGCTTTGGATTAAATTTGTTTCTCAATATGAGTAATTGCTGCAGAGACTTTAGTCCAGCCAAAGAATGGATGCACAGTATCAATACTGCATGTTGTAATTACAAAGGAGCAGGACACAGCTTGGTTTGGTGGAAATGGGTAAGATGGCCTTTCTTTGTGTTCACAGATCACAAGAGGTTGATGATTAAAACTTTAAATGACATTGTTGTCAAAGGCAACTTAGACAACGTGTGAAATTTGAACAGTTGTGTTTTGGTGCAACTTCCAGGAAAATTGGGGAGTTTGAAGGTTGGAACAGAAGTGTTTTCTTACAGAAAAGGTTAATTTTAGCAGATCTTTTCTTTTCTAGCCTAGATGTCCTAGGTAACTAAATACCTGTTAGGAGAGTCCAAGTGCCATAATATGTATGAGTAACCTACATGGAAACACATGTAGCTTTAATGAGACACATTAAAATGCCTGAATTTATGTTCAAAAGAGTCTAAGCTGGTGCTTTTATCACTTACCTTTCTTGGCTCTTTTGGAGCTAGACAAGTGAAATATCTTTTCATTAAAGTAACATGCATAAGCTCATTCATCTCAGCTGAGTCACTGTATAATATCTGAACTGTTCACACGTAGGAAATACTATAAAAACACTAATGGTTGTATATAAGTACACAGAAAATGCATGCTTTAAGAGTTGGGAGATAACATCTCAGAGTGATTGAATGAGGAGGAGAATTGAATTTATCTTATGAAAAGCATTATCTGTGGTGTACAGATGGTGTTAACAAATTCTTTTGTAATCAAATTATATTTTTCACCTTTACCTTTGTATAGATTGTTGACAGCATGTTTAATTTTTGACGTTGAGCACCATTTATTTAAATGGACTTGAAAGAATTGCGTTTGAAATACTTGGTTCATCAATTTCAGTAGCACATGTGAGCATACAGGAAAGTGAGTCCAGAACTCAAGAGAACGTCACTGTAGGCCCACTGAAACATCAGCAATATTTTGCTGGGGTATTTCTACCTTAAACTGCTGAGTTGAAAGCAGTTGTTACAACAAGTAGGCCTCCTCTGGTGTTTCAGTAAGGGGCCCTGTGAGACAGTTGTTACAGTGCTACAGATTTTTACAACATTTAAGAGAAAAGGTATTTGTTAGAATGACTGTAATCTTTCTCTATACTGCTTTGATGTAATAGTGTTTCAGATCCTATGTACAGTCTGCGTTTTATGTTGGAAAGGAAATTAAATGGGTGAAGAATAAAGAGGAAAAACAAACAAACAAACAAGGAGAAGTTTTACAACCTACGCAGAACTTGACCAGTCTCCTGAAGCACAAATGATCTGAGGAAGAACAGGCACCTCTACAGGCTGTGGGAGTTGCTGGACCAAACAGCACAAGATTCTGTACGTCACCCACACCGAAGCTGTGCATTAGCTAAAGCTTCTTGGTAATATTCCCAGAAATGTAACTAAGTCTTAAGCAAATTGAATAGAGTGTCATTAACGGAGGTTTGGAGAAGCAATCTGTTGTCGGTTTTGATTTACAAACAGTTTTTGCATTTCCTGTCCACGCTGCCCACTTTGTGGTCTTTTGTTATGTACCAGTTGCTGGTGAAAGGCTGGTAAAAGTGAGCCTAAGCTGGGTCTTGCTCTGCCTCAGCATCCTCTTGGTTTGATCTCTTTAAACTCTCACAGATGCTCTGCAGAAAGGGGTAAATCTCGGCCTGCTTTGTTTTGTAGAGAAAGCCCTGCTACAGCAGGCCCGTAAATGCAATCTGATCTCTGGTTATAGATTATTTCCCTCCCCTTTTCTGGTTTGTCTAATAAGGGCAAATGAATGAGTTAAACCTTACTTAGTGGATGGCTGTGAATGAGGCTGGGAAGAAAGCTCCAAGTGGTTACCTGTGCCTGCAAACTGACCTAGAATAAGAGAGGCTCCTTGGCCTTTGCTGAGGCAGTGAAAAGGCACAAGTCTGTAGTTCCATTGCTACACAGCAACAGTAGCAAGTAGACCAACAGTGAATATTTGCCAGGTTTCTGTGGTGGTGAGAGTGCATGCAGGAGGTGGAGCTGCTGCCAGCACTGCTGCATGTTCTGCCATGCTGAACACACCCGGTGTGTTTGTGACTCACCCAATGCCTGGTGCCTGGGCACTGCTCAGTGACCTCTGGATTGCAGAGTGACTTCCCAGATGTTGCTTTGTCCAGTGTCTCTGGCTCAGCCTGGGGTGCCCTGAGGTGAACAACAGCGACGTTAGAATTCTCTGGTGTCTGGGGGCTTCCACAGATCCAGCTTTTACAATTGTTTCAGTATCTAACGTTATAAAGCCTGGTCCTTTAACATGACTTTTTTTTGGTGTTTTAACTTTAATGCTTTGAGAGAGAGGAATGGCTTCCAGCCCATCTTTCTGCTGAGTAATGTGCTATGTGAATACCTGTTTGGACTTATGTAACACAGTTAACTTTCACTGACAATTTTATCAGAATGTGCACAAAACCTGTTTTTTCTCTTGCTTCTCTGTAATCTTTGTGTACCCAGGTGAGGTTCTTACCTTGAATGCGTTTGTTCAGTTCAGTTTATATTTAAAAATATAAAAGATAAAATTATTCATTTTGAGTGACTGAGTCTTCCAGCCAGCACTAGATTGCGAATTGTGTAGGTCACTACACTTATGCTGATATTTTCCAGAAAGCAGAAATGGGTCAAGCAGAAATACATCTGGGACTTGCATCTTGCCGTGTTGTGTGACAATAAAAATGGCATAAATAAGGAATGCTTCTACTCAGCTATCAAAACTTCCAGTGTTTTCCCACCAAACTTTTTATGTTTCTGCATAGTGGGTTTCATTGGTGTGTTCCACAGAAGCAGTTACAGTAAAATCTCCAATAACAAATGGCATTGCTTTCAAGTAAAACCAACTCCCCTTATTTATTCATCCACTATATAATCCACAGAATCACAACACAGAGTGTAAGTTTAGAGTTTGGGAACACACCCAGTACCACCTGACATAGAGGGATTTGTATTGTTGTAACTGTGTTTAGGAATGTTGGTATTGAATTTCTAGGTGTCTGGGGCCTGAATTTGTCTTGAAAACATGTGACACTGCAGTCATATGCTGCTTTTGATTTCTTTTATCCTGCTGCTTTAAACTTGTTGTCTCTAGCAAGAGAATTCTAAGTTGTTTCAGGATTCAGGCTGAGTGCCCTGCAGTGCATGTAAGAACCAGTACCTTTGCAGGGCTGATTCAGTAATCCTGCAAGCTGTTGTAAGTAGCCAAGTATCAGCCCGGCTCTTTATTCTTCTCGAAACCAAATAGTGGTGTTGAGTAGTTTGTTCATGCTGCAGTTTGATTGTTTTTTGTGTGCAGATTTTGGCAAGCCACCCCAGTGGGGTGAGGTCTGATGATTTCTTTTTGGGGGGGCAAGTGGTGTGATCTCTGTGGTGCTTCTAAGTCCCTTCTCTCATGCATTCTAGAATCTTTCACCTTACCAGGTACTGGACTACTGTAGTGATCTTTTGGAGCAAGTGCCTAATGATAGCCCTGCCCTGTGAGGGGATTCTGAATATTCAGAGGAACTGTCTGAGCTGGATTTCAGCAGAGGTGACAGATTCCCAAAGGCAGGTGTTTTGACAGGGAATTGATTCCTAGGTTGTTTTCCCCACAGTATAGTGAGGGGCACATGAGTGAAAGGATCCTGTTCACACTGCCTTGCAAACAAACAGCTGGGGAGGGGGAGAGAGCCAAGAAGAGGAAGAACTGCAAAGAATCCTGGCCTGAACTTCCCCCACTCTGCTTTTCAGCAGGTGTTTTTCAAGTACTAAATCTGCTTTATTATTTGCTTGCAACCTTTTTAGTGTTACAGAGAAGGATTTGAGTGTGTTGGATTTTTTCGTCTGCACTGTTTGAATCTTCTTAGTTTTCCTGACACAGGATCAGCCAGTTCCTTCCTTTTTTGTTGTGCAAGGGGCAGAAACATCTGGAGAACAGCAGCCTTCATTTCTGGTCCCTTTTTAGCAGGGCTGGATGGTAGCCAGCAGATCAGCATCTAAAAAAGCAGAAATTGCTGCCACGTGTGGTGGTGTAGAAATGTGCAGCTGGAAGTGGAAGTACTTTGCAATGCTGCTCTCAAAAAGCACCTGTCCCACATAAAGAACCTCATTGACTGAAATATCCACTGCTTGTGTGCAGAGGACAAGTTAAAGGAGAGTAGGCAACTTTCCCTCGAAGTATAACGGACATGCTGGTTGGGGAGATGGGTTGTTACACTCCCAGCTGGTCTCTAATAAGAAACAAGAATTTGGAAGTTCTCTGAACCATCTGGAAAGAGCCCTAAGTGTTCCAGGAGAATTAGTCTGCATCTTCCATGAGTTTGCTTTTCAAGTTGTCTCCTGATGCCTTGTTTCACCAAAGTACTGTTCAAGTGAGTTAAATACTTAAGTACATGCATTAAGTGTAATTACTAGAACATTCATGTTACAAGTTGTAAAATCTTAAGGAAGGGTTTCCAAAAGTAACTTGAGAGTATTTGTAAATAGAGAAAAGGTTATACTTGTCACGTACCTCCTCTGATATGAGGCAGCCACGTACAATATGACTAAACAGATGAAAATGCTGCTTACCAGTACTGAACTGATTTTTCTGCCTTAGTATCCTTCCTAAAATCAAGCTAAAAACATTTTTTTTTTGGGGGGGGGGGGGGTTGTGGTGTTTTCATTATACATATTATATAGAGAGGAAAAATAGATGACCTTTAATACTGGGACACGTGGGTGGCAGCACATCCATAAATCCTCAGACTATCCATGGGATCCAGTAAGATGCTTGTGAGGAATGTTTAGTCAGCATTTTCAGTCTTCTGATTTGGGCATGTAATGATGAATAGCACAAAAGGGGACTTGGGGGGCTAATACAATAATGTACAATAATTGTGATCCATGGACAAAAGCAGAAATTGTAGTGTGACCTTTGGGTAGCAATGGCTCAGAATAGGTAGAATTGATGAGAGATGGCTGTGCAGATGTTCTGTGAGGTGAATTCGTTCTGTTACCTACTTCATCCTTTAAAGAAGAGGAAAATTAATCCCCTTGAGGTCTTATTTTCAATGAAGATGGTTGGGGAAAAAAGATTTTTCTAATGAGACAGGCAGTTTAAGAACCTACAAAAATTCCCTAAAGAACACCCTGAGTTGGACAAAGGATCCCTCTGTAAGCACCAGATTCTAAAGCAAGTAGTGCCCTTACCTTGCCTCAGGGGTTTTTCCCAGTAAATGAGGGGATGCTCTGCGGCTCTGCAGCACAGAACGAGCTGTGCAGGTGCCGTGTAAAACATGCAGGGCAGGGCTAAAGTACCGGTGCCTTCTGTGCCCGCTGTGCAGCGCTTTGTTGAAGTGTAATCTGAGGCAGGGCAAGAGCCCTGAGCCTGGGGGAGAGGGGAGGGAGGCTTTTGTCCCTGGGAAATCTTAGCGGAAAATAGAGGCAGATTCCTGCAGCCCGGAGTGGGATCTTCTTGGGAAGGGAGAGTGCCCCGGCGGCAGGGACAGGAGGGGAGAGCTGGGGGCAGGCTCTGACACTGGAGCAGGCTGGGTTTGAAGTGCAGCCAGTGGTGTCCTGGCGAGCGACTGCAGTGTAGAAGGAGCACTCGGATTTAGGGAGAGCGTGGCAGGAGCCAGGCGTGCCGCTTGGTTTCGGTGTTTTATGGCGCGTCTCGTTCCGCGGTGGAAGCAGCTGCATGTAATGCGTCCGGAGACACTGAACTGGTTACATTCTTCGTGGATGTTTTAAGCAAAGATGATGCACAGGAAAAAACCTCTGGGGCTGGATGTTCCGAGTCAGCACAAAGGTTCCCGTGAGGAAGAGCTGCAGAACTGCTCCCGGAGGAGGTAAAGGCAGAGGGTCCGGAGTGCCGGGGTGGGGACACTGCCCGGGAGGGAAGGCACTGTGCCACCCAAAGCCACGGGATGGGCTGCTCTCAGCACCTGCTTGCAGTCTCGGTTCCTCTGTAAATGTTCACGCACCAAAACAATAAAACCCAGCCCTACGAAGTGCTCTGTTCAATCTTTTCTAAGAATTTCCAAAAGTGAGAATGATTGAAGATCATCATCTGGAAAAGAAGAAACTAGGCTCAGATACATTCTAGTTGCTACCTTAAATATGCAGCTATTCATATTAGAAATTTAGAAGATGAGAATTTTGTAGAAGATATATTGCAGCACCGACTTGTTTCCCGCAGCACTTGAATTGAATTTATTAATATCCATGGGAAACAGAGAATATGCCATCAGATCTGGCAGGTCTGTCACAGATCTGTAACAACAATGACAAACAACTGAGCGAAGTTTTTTGAGTAGTTTTAACTAGTTCGTAATGGTGTGAATATTTAGCCGTCATTTTCATTTGCTACCTGCAGTTAATTTGCATTCAGTTAATTTTTCTATTGACCTGTGCAGTCTAATGAGCCCACGCTGCAATGAAGGGCTTGGTCTATACAGAAAGTACCGCTGCTGGATTATCGAGGGCTCTTAAGGCAAATTTGCCACAAAAGTCGTCTGACATGTGATTGCAGAATACACCCATCAGCCTGGCAAGCAGAGCAGATGAAATTTCTGCTCCGGTATTGATTGCTGCCTCGCAGCTCGCCGCTTTTCCCTCAGGGCACTGGTTTTGGTCAGTAAATCCCTTTGCTGTTCGCAGTTGCTGCAGAGGGGACAGACTTCGGTATGCTGGGGCCATTAATCCTTGAATTCTACCCTTGGTCCTGTGGGGTTGTGTCAGATTGTCCTGTGGAGCATCCCGGGAGGTTTTCTGACCGAGCTTTAGCAGTTTTTGATTTTTCTCGAAGCAAAAAAATTATCAGCTTTCAGAAAACTTGAGGAATTCTTGCTGATCTGTTTCAAAAATTTGAACAGGAAAGTTTCTGATGTCTAGCCTGTGTTGTCCTTGGCCAGCTCAACCTCTTTATGTTTCTCTTAATCCTGATTTAGTTTAAATGACAATTTCATCTTTTTTCTCTCTTTCTCGTATTTACCCTTCTTTCCCAATAATTTATATAAAATATCCACTCCCTGTTGCAAAGTCATTTTCCTACTAGAAAGTTGATCTCTCAATTCAGTCTCATTTCTGGGCACTCCGATAGCTTTTCCAAACCGGCGACATCTGCTCCAGCTGGAGCTCATTTCCCTGCTCACAAAGTAGCCTGCTGACCTCTTAACTCAGTCCAGGAGAGGTATTTTAAGGAAGAACGGTGTTTTACTTACTGGTCTCATCTAAAAAGCAGCAGCATCTCTAAGTACTTTGGGAATGGTTCTCTCTTACTATAGTTAAATTTTACCTCACTGATGAAAAGTGACACGTTATTGCTGCTCCCCTGTGGATGATTTAGGGCGCAGGATTCCTTTGGTTTTCCCCTCTTTGCTCCCCAGTAACCTCTTTTCTGATGCACAGTATGACTGACTGAATACAAATGTAAATTACTTTGTGAGATCAATTATATTATTTCCCTTACCACCCTGCCTCTTGCTGCAGTAACACCCAGAGTTAGAGTTCTCTCACTTCGCTGTGAATTTCGCTTTTTCAGACAATCGATGTTTTCATGATTTTTCTTCCATTTCTGGAAGCTTTAACTCAAACAGATATTCAATTTGCATGTCTTTATTTAGGTAATGTTCTATTTAAAATTGATGTATACTGCTCCTTCTCTTCAGAAAGTTATCTTTATGGCCATTTTCTGCTCTGGATGACTTTTCTCCCATTTCTTTTTTGCTTTAGGAAAGCAAGTGGCAAGTTAGACAACTAAATACAAGGGACAATGTTTTCTCGAGGTTTGTTTTTTTCTAAAGGAATTGACAAGATTTAAAAATCAAGATACTGGTATTACATTTGCTGTCTTTAGTTTACATAGGGAGAGATCTGACTGTCTTTTGAATCTACCTGCTCTCATGTTACTGTTCACAATAATGAGAACTCCTCACTGCTGTATCTCAAGGAACTTTCCTGGCTATGGCTCGTCATCAGAAGACACTGTGGTCCCACGGATCGTTGTGTTACTCTTTATTCCACCAGTTCAAATGAGGTTTGTCCTAGAGAAACACCCTGGGACATTAGACATCCTGACTTGCAGAACAGACTACACCTTCACTGATACTGGTCCCCAGAAGTTTAATCACATAAAGAGAAAATTCAGTCCCGGTATTTTATTCCCAGACAGAATCCAAAATGTCTTTCTCTTCCCTTCTGATAGGAATCTCATAGAGAGGGGCATGGCACAGCGGGGACTAGGAGCTTTTTTGTTGTCCCGGGGAGATGGAGGGGAAGAAGGGAAAATCACAGCAATTCAAATCTCCCTCAGAGGGGGAAGCAGGGGCTAATTTAACAAACCTTTCCTGTTGAGCTGACAACTAAGCAGACTGTTGGAATGCTAATATCTCTCTGTGGGACAATCTCCTGTGCTTAGCTGAGCTGCTCTGTCGATTGTTCACCGAACTAGGGAAACTGGTCCCTCCCACCTTTCCTGTCCAGCCTGGGGGGATCCGTGTAGGGAAGGTGCTGGGATGGGAGCGGGGAACTCTGCGCTGAGATTAGGTACAATTGCAAATACTCGATTTGAGGGCACTGACCTCCGGAGCCTTTGAAGAGAGAAACTGGGGTGATAGTCCGGGGGAATCCGGCTCAGTAGCTGCTTTCTTGTCCTTGTTCATCATCAGCCCGTTTCTGTGATCCCAGCCTGCCTTCTCTCACGACAGCAGCACTTCCCATGTGCCTGAACAGCCTGACTCCCTTCTTGTGGTTCCTATGAGTAGAAGAGAAAACATGAAATTGAAACATTTTTGCTTAGCCTTTAAGGGCTGAATTTGCTGACTGTCCAGCATCTCTCTTACAAATTATTCGGAAGGAAAGCTAAGAGAGCCCTGCCCTTTACAGTAAGGCCGTGACTGAAGGTTAGCAATTTATCCATTTGGAAAATATCCTATTGAAGAGTGATGCTGAATGGACAGTGCACTTTGTTGAGTGCATTTGATAGAGTAATCTGATAGGGCTGGCTTCTCAATTCTCTTTGCCTCGTGGGAGTCTCCCGCATAACTTAGGGAGAACATCTCCTACTTCTTAGCAATTCTCAACTCAGCTTAAAACAAGAGACAAATTCCTTCCCTAAAGGGACCTGACAGGCTTTTAGGACTGGTTTGTTTTCATTTGAGTGGTTTAAATTTGTTCACAGCCACTAATGTCAGGATCAACATGGTTCTCCTGCATGTCCATGAGGCCACAGATGAAATGATGACCTTGTGAGTAGCTGGTTTCTGTTGGGCCTACAAAAGGTCACGACTGGAGTGGATGTGGTTTGCCAGGCACTGTGGCTGCACACAGGAACACACAACCTCAATGAGGCCTGGGATGTGCTCCATGGGATTCCTTCCTTTTGGAGTCCCTTTTTTCCAGTGTATTATCCTGCCCCACAAACAGGGATGTGGCCTTGCAAGTCAAAGGAGCATGATTTTGTACTTCAGTGGTGCTGGCTTCTGTGAAGTGTAACTCACAGCATGTGGGCATGCTTCACACTGGACTGGTTAGGATTATTTAGAATTCTGTGCCTTTTCATTTTCATCAGGCCTGAAAAGAGCGGATGACCTAAAATGGTGATTTATTTTGCACTGCTGTGTATAGGCTGCTGAATATGAAGGACAGTTCGAGTTTTTAACTGATTTATTGACAAACATTACTTGTAAAGTTATTTTCAGTAAGGTCCCTGATTCAGACTTTGCTGACTTGCATATTCTGTTGTGATTGGGTTTTCCTGGTTATATCACAGTTCTGGTGGTGACTCTGCTGATGTATTTTCAGGAGGAAAAAAGGAAGCTCCTTGAAAGACCTTTTTATCTATCTTGCTTTTATTGCTTACTTATTTAATTCTATCTGTGTAATGACTATGTAGAACTTACACTGTTGCATAATGCATAGTCCCTAATTTTAGCTGGCTTTCAGCCCTTACCAGTCACTTCAGGTGAGATGATACCCCTACATATTTAACGCATTTCTATATAAAATTCTTACAAAGTTATGGATCCTATATTATAAAAGTCCTTTCTCACTAGGATAGGTATTACACTACCCCTAAATGCTCTATTCAATCTGCTGATTGAACTCACAGCAGGGAGGTACAAGGGACTGTGGCATTCTTCAAAATCCTGATGCATTTACCAGATCTGCTCAGACTGAATTCCCTGAAAGGTGTAGTCTCTAAAAGCATTTGTGCATGTAAGTTTTTTCACTACTCCAGCAAGTATTCCATTTAACAATTACCACTGAACAGAAGTGTATAATTTTTTCGGTAATAAGTTCTATTCAGTTTAATTTACTCTGAATTTTTCTAAAAATAACCTCTAATCAGAGGAGCTGTGGAGAACTTGGTGTGTATCATGTGTTTCTTGGCACTAATGATTTTCATCAGCAAAAGCTTTTGCTTTTGTCTTTTGAGTGAGAAAAAAACCTCAAGAAAATAGGCTGAGCTGTGCTATACCCTCAGTCTTATGAATCCTTGCACCTTGAATCCTGAAAGGCAGATCTTAACCACCTTAATGCTTTTTTAGGATGAGGATAACTTAAATAGGGCTATTTTTTTCTCTCAGAAAAGGCAACAGTTTGTGTCATTATCATGTAGTTAATGAAATAAATTGGAATTAGTGGCCTTTGATATGGGTTCAGGATCAGAGACTTCATTTCAAGGCTAGTTTGAGCCTTTTCTGTAGCCCATCTTGCTTTAGGACATGCCCACTCCACTGCTCTGGAGAGCACCAGCTCTCACAACGAGCCTGTGCACATCAGCCATGGAAAAAAGTTATGAATACAGTAGCTATTTATTTGAGAGTTGAAGAGAAAACCAATAGTTTCCCCATATAGCTGCTGTTTTGCATGGCCTCATTACCAACATGAGATAAGTGGAACCTTTTTTAACTTGGTGTAACCCCAGCAAACTTCACAGCTCATGGAGGTCAAAAGTGCCTTTGCATTGGGTTACAGAGAGCAGAGTGGCTGTGGGAGGCACAGGTACCCATCTCCAGCCAAACCAGATAACTGCAGCACTTCTTCATTCCTGGGAGCCTCTCCCACCTCCTGCTCCAAGCAGGGTCAGCTATGGGGTCACGGCAGGTTGCTCTGGGCTTTGTTCACTCACAGCTTGGAAACTCCTCAGGGCTGGAAACTAGACAACCTCCCTGGGCAATCTGCTCCACAGCTGTGCTGCCCTTAAAGGTGCAAAAGGTTTCCTTTCAGCCAGCCTGAACCTCTCCTGTTCCAAGAGATGCCTGTTGTCCACCCTTGTCCCACCACACCAGGCTGTGCAGAACCTGGCTCCACCTTCTCAAGGGGCTGCTGTCAGGTCCCCCCCAGAAAACCTATTTCTCCATCAGAAACTGCATCATTTTCTTTTTCTCCTGAAATTGTTCTACATTTTCAACATTCCACAGGTGGGTGCACATGTCTGTTGTTCCCACTGGAGGCTTCACTTTGGTCTGTGGGGTCCAACAACCCAGTATCTTCACAGTAAGGGTTCTGCTAAACTGGTATTTGGGGAGACCTTTACTGAGTCTTCTGTAATAGAATGGAGGTGCTCAGTTTGCCTTCAGTCACATCCTTTAGGTTGTAATTTAGATGAACTGAAACATGGAAAGGGTGTTTAACAGCACCAAAGCCATGGAAAAAAGTTTGGGGACTGTGGACTAAAGTCCTTGAGTCCAGGCTAGGGATGTTTAAGCTGCAGTGTCCAAAAAACTCCTCTGAGACCTCTTGTGGTGGTGAAGATGCTGCTTTTCATTTCTAAGCTGGTTTTTCGTTTTGGTTTGGTTTGTTTTTTACCCTGTGGGCCACAAATTCCAGCCTAATGAAAGGGTACAGAAACTTATTTTCTAGCATAGGGAACATCTTTAAAGTTGGAAATCCACTTAGGGAGAGCGGAAGGAAAAGTGTCTATGCACATCCATCAACACCCTGAGCTTCCCAGGCAGGTGTTGCCTATATACCATGAAAGCTTTGTTCTCTGCTGAACGAAAAACCTCCCTGCAGTGGGGCTTGTCCTGTAACAAGATCTGAGCCCTGCTTCATTCCACCCCAGCTGGGTCCAAGGAAGGCTACAACCGTGTGAGTTCTCTGACTGCTGCTGCTGCAGAGGGTGGTGTTTGGGCTGCTGTTGCCTGGGACTGAGTTGCACATAATATCTGTCATGTGTCCCCTGCTCCATGGTTTGCTGGAGACCCTCTGCAGGGAGCCCTGTTCTCTTTCGAACAGCTCCACGGGTGCTGTTCCTCTGAAAGACTAGTGAGTGACTCCCCTTGGCTGGGGTAGATGCGGGCTGAAGCCAGGGAGTGTGCAAAGGGAATTTTGGTCCATTCTGGGGAGGGGAAACATAGCCATGGGTACAGCTTACTCCCAAGACTGCAGCTTTACTTTTCGTAGCTGCCTCTTATGTGACAGCACACTGCCAGGCAAAGGAGGCAGCCCTGGGAACACTGAGCACTTGGAGCTGACCTTTAGCTGTACAGGCACAGGAATGCACAGCTTCATCCTGATGTTCCTGTAGGAGGTCTGTCACTGTCTAGGTAAGTATCCAAGCAATCCCCAGTACTGCTCGCTGCTTAGAACAAAGGTTTGGACATTAAAGAGCTATTTGGATGACAGAGATTTATTGCAGAAGAGAGGACACAGCTGGGAGCAAGGAAAAGGCAGAGCTGTGTTAGTGAGGCGATGCCAGGGTTGTGAAGGGGATTTTTTGGACCAGGCCAAGTGGAAAAGATGTCAAATTCCTGCAGCAGTGCACAGCAGCCCCTAAGAACAGTTAAAGGAGCCAGAGACAGTGCCAGTGACTTGTTTATTCCTCTTCTGTTGTTTGGCTCCATGGTGTTTGTTGATGGTTTTGCAACTTGCTAGGGACTGTTTAATTTTGGGTTGGTTTTATCTCCTTGCAATGAAGCTTTTGAATCCATCTGTCTGTTATGATCAAGCCTGACACTGAATGCTGAAATGGTTAAAGATGGCCTTCCTTGCTATCAGCTGTGCTGCTTATGTTCAATGCCATATGTGAATTGACTTAAAAGCTCTCAGCATGCTAAAGTATATAAAAATAATTGCCAGGCTGTTGCTCACAGCTGAATTCCCCTGCCAGTTGCACAGTTAATGCCCCAAAGGCAGAGGTGTCCACACGGTTTTGCTTGTTTCCCACTGTGCTTGGTTTAAGAAAAACAGCACCACACTGAACATGTTGCTGTCTGCTGTGTCACTTGTTCCTCTTGGGAACCAGAACAGAGGCAGCAGGAGAGAGCTCTGGCCTTTCCCCCTGAATATTGCTCCATTTTCACTGTACCTGCCTGTGGGGGTTTTAATTGCTGGTGAAAGAAATCATCAGCCCCAAGATTAGAATAAGGATTTAATGGCTGTTGGCTGGGCACCTCAGAAAGCACTTACAGATCATATTTTCAAAAGTTCCTAATATTTGCAGTTGGGCCTAGACTTTTGGGTGTTTTTGGGAAGGCAGAAAAAGTGGTGGGTTTTTTGTTTGGGTTATTTTTATCAGGGTGCAAGGCATCATCCTCTGTAAAGAATAAAAAGTTAATAAGGACATCAAAGAAACAGTTGGGAACTGTAAGAACCAGGAACTGAAAGCAAAGAGGGCATTGTTTGTCTAATTGTCCTGATTTAGGCGTGTCTGTTCTTGCAAAAATCAAGTAGGGACAGAAATCTGACATTTTGATATGTTTGTAGCTTCTTCTTTGATGTCACTTGAAGAAGTGTCGGTGACCTGAACTGCCACTGTTTTGTTTCTCTTTGAGAGTTGTACAAAATAATGGAACAACAGATGTTGTTTGCCTGTTCCTGAGAGCTTTTGTTGGTTTCAGTAACAGATTAAACATGTTACAAGATTTGACAGTTCCAATGCAACTGAACTATTTATTCTTTGCTTCACTAAAGGGATGTTTCTGAAAACAGGATCTAGTACACAGCACTTGTGCCAAAATAGGGTTTCTCGGTTATATACTTACAACTGTGTTTTAATCTTAACTATCTTTATAATTCTCATAGAATTTTTATTATTTAATAAGGACACATCTTCTATAATCTTCATTAACATTTGAAAGGGGTTTTGCTACAGTTCCCAACTTTCTAAGATGTTCTTATTAACTTTTTATTCCTTAGAACTCTTTGTCTTTAACTCTAGAATGTGATTTTTATTATAAATGTGTCCATGATGCACTTTGTTCTTTAGAAAAGCAGAAGCCTTGCAGTTGTAGAACTGGACTTACTAACAGTTTTCCTGGGGCAATTCTGCACAAAAAGTGAGTTATATCAAACGTGTCAGAGCTCTCATGCAGAGAGACACAGCATCTGTGGCATCTTTTGTATAATCAGTTCCAAGATACATATTTCCAGCTACAAAACAGAGAAGTCAATCCTCTATTTCCACATGCTGTGTCTTCTCTGCCTCAAGAGATAGGTTTTTTCCTTGATTTGCATTTATACTTTTCTTTTTTTCCCTGGAATGGAGTTACTCCTAGCCCTTTATTTTTCTCTAAATAGTTTACCTGAACTTTTAAGAAGTAAATTGAGTGCTGTTGTAATAAATACCTCTCTATTCACTTCCCCAGAACTGACCTGGTTTTCACTTAAATAAAACTTGTCTCGTATGTAAATTTTTTAAGAGGCAGAAGATGCAAAAGTTCTGCACTTGTTGAACAACTCGGTGAAAAATGGTAATGCTCACATTACAGAGAGGGAACAAAAAATCACTTTGTGCTAGTCAAGAATACCCAGAGGCTTTTCTGTGCCAGAGTTCTGTTACCCAATGCTCATATTACAGATGACTACCCCCACTGTGACTAAGTGCTCCAAAAGGGCATTGGTGGGTTTTAGGTGTCGGGGTAATGAGCAGAGTTTGAATAGACAGGTAGAGCCAGCTGAAGGATAACAGCACCCCAGTGCTGGTGAGCTGCCTGCACTGGCCTCACTGAATGGATGCTGCAGGAGCTGCGGAGCTGAAAGGGGACGGGGCTGTATTTAAACCATCCAGAGCTCCTTGACTGCTCACAGGTACCTCACACACAGCTGGAAGCAAGGCCTTCTTAGGATTATGGAGAAGGCAGGAAGATGCTTGTCATGAGGTGATTGATGTAGCTTAGAGCAGTGGATTCTGCAGGGGTGTTTGAGCTGGAAAAGGACAGATCCTAAGGAGCTTTAATGAGCCTGGTGTTCTGGTGTCTGTGTATTAGGCCTATGAGAAACAGCTTGCACAAATCCTTTAGACTGCTCTGTGTGCAAATCTAAGGGATGAAGTTTTTATGTATTTCCAACAGACTTGGGAGCACATTTGAGGTGAACCAATGGTTATTCAGCTATGGAAAGCAAATCACCAGTTTTTAATAAGAACTTGATAGACAACTGTAGAGTGCTGCCTGGGCCTTTTCCCATGTTGCTTATCAGTGTTGCCAATGACCTAATTCTTGCTTTCACAATTTTAGATTTGATTTCAAAGTCAGGAGGGAATGATACCTAATATTCATGTTGTTAGCATGTGTGCACTATTGGTCTGCATCAATCATTTTAGACTTATGTGATTTGAGATTTGTTTTTTCTTCCTTCACTATCAAGCTGGCTTTTGCTTAATGATTTATTTTAAATATTATTCTGAAAATGCCGTCCCTGAAGGGAGTTATTGGATTTGAGGTTGTGAGACAGATACAGACAGGGACAGCAAGATAATAATAAAGATAAGGAATACATTTTGATTACACTTGGTATTTTACTCCTTGGCAGGCTGATGCTCTGCAGGAACACATGGTGAAACTGGCAGCAGCACAGCGTGCCTGCAGCAGAGACTTAGACCACAAACGATTCACAGGAGTCGCTCCTGAATGCTGATGGCCTTTCCCCACACAAAAACAAAGCTTGCAATGGTTTCTGCACCTGCGAGGGGTTTCCTAGCAACATCACTGAGGAAACTGTATGCCAGGATTTTTGTTGAATATAGCAGCAGTTGTAAAACAAGGGTCAAGAGCAGTTTAAGCTCTTCAAAGCGCTGTTGTGTGTTTCATTTACTCAGAGAAATGTTTGTGTTGTAGTTTTCTGCCTAAAGGATAAATATCAGATTACAAAGTCATCCAGTAGACAACTGCAGTTGTGAACATGACTTACTCTAAAAGGTCACTTCTTACTTGTGGGAAAACTCCTGTCAGCATTTACCGCTGGCGTTTGCCTTGTGAGCAGGAGTCGCTGCCACCTTGTGCCTGCTCCGGCAGCCGAGCACACCGAGGTTGCAGAGTTCCTGGGGGAGCTGAGCCAGCTCTCCACCCCTCCGAGCTCCTGCTTTCATCAGGCAGAACAGGGACAACGTTCCTGTCTCTTACCAGGACAGATGGTGATGTAGCCTAGAAAAATGCATGCAGTTGTAATAAGTTTTTGCTCTCTGCCCAGTCTACTCGGTAATTTCTAGTTCTAGAGCCCAGTTTAAAAGTGGATTTTTGTCATTTCAAATCCATTTTATGTGCTAGACAGGGGACAGAGCCTGTTATTGGCCTTTTTTTTTCCCTTGTGTTCTGACTTGGTGACAGGATTTTGTACGTAGATTATTGGATGTTGACATGTTATCACTACCTACTTGGAGAAATATAGGTTCTGCTCGGTTTAACATATAAACAGTCATCTAAAAAGTCAGCAGTCATGAGAAATAATTCTCTCAGCTCCCTGTTTGTTAATCTAAATGAAGGCTTTGGCTGGAATTTAATACCAAACAAACTAATGTGCTGCTGTTTCCTTCCTTACAATGGCTATTGAAAAATGCTACTACCCCTTCTCTTCTCTGAGAAATATTTCCTAATTCACCAAAGGAAATGAGCTGAGAATAAGGTGTTTAGAGAAAATGTAAGAAATTACTAGTGAAAATCTGTCACAGCTAATAGAACAAATGAAACACTTCCATTCAAACCATTTCCTTCTCTTTCAGGTGATGTGGCCCCTGCTCTCATGAATCCTCTCTTGCAGTCCTGCTCCATTTCTCTGGAAGAAGGAATATGCTGTACCATATCAGACATGAATGCAGATCATGTGATGGTCACCCAGGAAACTTTAATGGAGCAGTTGGTGAAAAATTACCCAGGTAATGTGTTCACTTCTCCCTCCTGCTAAAAGTGGATGTGCCATCAAGCTAGATGTTTCTGATATTGGACAAGGGATCATGGAGTGTTCACAAGCAAAGCTGGCAAGATGAAGGACTATAAATGAACAAGCAACTGATAGAATATAGGAATGTGCAAACTCCTCCTCAAACCATGACCGTCACCAGCACTGTCTTGAATGTAATTCTTTCAATTTATTTTAGTAAATCTTCCTTGAGAATAAGAGGGAATTGAGTGCAGCAGTATGTTGAGAGTTTGCCCTTTCCATAGGGTTGGAAGGCATAGAAGAGGTATTTAGGTGCCAGACAGGGAACAGCATAAAACAGACTGTGTGTCAGATCCCAGAGGCAGTAAGTCTTACTTCAGGAGACAGGAGTGCTGCTGACTTTGACTGCAAAGGTGTCTACATCTGGTGTTTGCCATCAAAAAATAGATCCAGTGTCGAATTTGTGTTTGTTGATCAAATTCCAGCTCCTTCCTTCCCAAAAGCAAAGTATTTACACTAAATCAGCTTTAGTGCCTTTCTTCTGATGGGGTAGCAGCCACCTGCCCTAAATGCTGCCTTTTCTTTACATCTGAAAAATGTTCATTTTCCCTTAGGTCTGCAATACTGAAGTGTTATTGTACATGAGATTTCATAAAGGCTCAGTATGGCTCTCTGAGGAGGCTGTTTTGTTTGATACTGAGCTGCTTCTTTTGAGTCCTCTTAACTTTACACCTCTACAGTACAGGCTGATCTGATAGGCATCTCCACCAGTGGGAAAAATGTTAATGCAACCCCACAAATTGGCCCAGAACCCTGCCAGGAACATGATGTAGTCCATATGTGCACTGAAACAAGCAAAAGGTAGCACTTTTAGGTGAGCCAGCAGTAGCACTCTCAAAGTTTGTAGGGACTGAATGTATTTCTTGCTATATTTTCACCTGGCAGTGACAGCCAGAAACACAGCTGGCCTTTTCCTAAAGGTTTTGGGTATTTCATGTACAGTTTGTTCCAGGTCTGATGTACGTAAGTTATTTTTTGGCCAGCACCTGTTTTATTTGAAAGCTTATTTAGGATTTGAAATATCTGTCTTTTCATTGTAGGCATTGCAGTTCCCTCCCACGATATCTTATATAATATCCTTGGCACTCTAATTAAGGAAAGAAAGATCTATCACACAGGAGAAGGATACTTCATTGTGACTCCCAACACATATTTTATCACAAATGATGCTACAGAAGACAACAGCAGGGTCCCACTGGAGGACAGATGTTGCTGTTCATCACCTTCCATCACTTACCTGGTAAACATTAAGCACTGTGCAGACCTAGTGAAAGAAAACATTCCTACAATATCCTGTTACAGATCCTGCTACTGTTTCCCTGGCCACAATATGCTCTGTGAACAAAGACATTTGCAGCTAGTGAACCATGAACCTAAAGGAGATGGAAAGAAAGGCTGCAGTGAAGTGAAGCCTTCAATTCAAACTCAAGGGATCTGCACATTTGCTGAAAATCACTCCTGGGACACCATCAAATCCCTGACATCTCTGAAATCCAAACTGAAAAGCAAAAGGTTTGGCCTTGGCCTTTTCTGGAGAAGTGTTTCTAAGAAAGAAAAACACAAGAAGGAGTACTCCACTTTTTCAGCCCAGTTTCCTCCCAAGGAATGGCCAGTCAGGGACGAAGATGACTTAGACAATATTCCACGTGATATTGAACATGAAATCATCAAGTGCATTAACCCTACTCTTACTGTTGATAATTTGATTAAGCACACAATATTAATGCAGGAGCTCGAGGAGCAGAAAAAATGTGTCAGTAAAGAGAAAAAATACATCACTAATGGTACCTTGGCTGAAGTGTCAACAGCCAGGCAAAGCCATCTTTCAAAGGATTGTAATCAAGAGGCACCAGGTAAAACAGCAAAACACACGAGGAAAACCAAATCAAAGAGAGAGAAGCAGATTAGCAGAAGCAGCAGGAAGTCTCACATGCAGGAGCTGACACCCCACAATGTGAAAGTGGAAGAGAACCTTTCAGCATCTGTCAGAACTCAGGAGCCCCCTGCTGCAGCAGTGGAATCCCCAGTGTTCTATAAAAAGCAGATTACAAATCCTTTCCAGGGCCTGCCGTGGAGACGCAGCTTTTATGCACGGGGGTACCAAGGTGTTATCAACAGTCACCTGAAGAGCCGGGCAAGGAAGCAAGGAAGGGCTTTACAAAGGCCACAGTCCTCAGCCTCCTGGAAACCCTCTGGCCATGAAACTGGACATTTGGCTCACAGAGCTAAGCAAAACCACCTACCCCATGCTCACAGGTCCTGCCTCCAACTAAAGAAAGACAGTTTAAGTGAGAACTGTACCTGTCTGCAAGGCAGTAATTTACAAATAGATAATAAATGTGAATACTTTTTAGAGAGTAATATTTCTGAAGAAAATATCTATAGAAGAACAGTAAAAAAAAATCCCAGGGATATTAAAAAATCCCCTTGCTCCTACACTGAAGGCAGTGGTGTGTACAAAGAAGATGCAAAACTTTCATTCTGCCTGAAGGATGCGAATTGCAGGGGCAAAGCTGACACTGTATGTGAGTTATTAGCTCAAACAGCAAATGAATTTCAAAATGTCTGTCTTTCAAATGATACAGCCAATGCTAACCTGGTCAAAAAAAATGGTGTGAAATACAGACAAAAGATTGATAAAAAGAGTGCACTTACATTTCACTACGACTGTGCCAGCCGTCATGGGGCAAGGAAGCTGGAAAGTGGAGGATTTACTGACAACTGCCACCTTCTGAACCAGAAAGGACGTGACAGTGACACCCGTAACCCCCTGTGTCTGGCTGACAATTCTGAAGGCTGTGACCCATGTCATCCCCTGCCTCCTGGCCATGCCTTTGCAGACACGAGAGACTGGAGTGCCCCTGTGTCCCTAAGCTCCTGTAAGGTTAGTATCTGTCCCACCCAGTACACACACACTGTGAGTAAGTGTGACCCTGGAGAGCATGGATGTAAGGGTGGTAGCCTTGCAGAATCACCAGGGGGCTTAAAGGAGCATCCAACACCGGACTTCACAGAAGCAAGCTGGTTGTGCAGTCAGGTTCTTCCCAAAGGTCACAGGAAGGATGAAGGCACTGGTCTCGCTGAACGTGGGAAGGCCCCAGCTGGGGCAGATTCCAGCCTGCCTGGCCAGGCTGCTGCAGATGCTGATGCTTTGTGGAACCCTGAGGTGAGCCAAGGAGGAGTGGCATGCTGTGCTTTGGGCCCCCAGACCAAAGAAACGAGAAACCCTCTGGGAAAAAAACATCTGGTTTTAAAGAATACATGTTCTGTGATCTCATCAGGACAGAAACACTCAGAAGGGACAGAAAACCACAGCATTACAGGAGACAGTGGAATTGACTGCCCAAGGTAAGGAAACACATGTAACTATCTTCAAATTGACTACCAGATTTAGGCAGAAATGTTGCTGTAAATCATAACCTCCTTCCCCAACAACAACATTCTTATTATCTTTTAAAACTTCAATATTATGACCCAGAAATATCCAAACTGCATAGTTATACTAAGCCTTTTTGCATGAACATTCTCCCTAAATCAGTGAACCAAATGCTGCTGTTTATATTTTGCATGAGGCAGGAAAACAGTATGAGCTCTGCCTTGCAGGTGGAGATGGCCAAGTGCAGAAATGTTAGAAACACAGTGTTTGATAAACCCAAGTGTTAAACACAGTGCTTATAAACTCCTGTTAGCAGGCAGGTTCAGCTCACATAGATGTTGCCATATGATATTACAGATACTGTCTTAGGTTCTGCAGCTGTAGATGAAGAATAGAAAGTGCTGTATAGAGGTGTCCAATCCTCCAAATTTAAAACATCATCTGACTTGCTCACAATTGACAGAAAAATCTGTACATTGCCTGAGCTAGAAGCTTCTGCTTCCTTTCACAGTGTACTTTTTGCCTGTTACTATGCTTGAAAAATCCCTTAATGGAAAATGAGAAGAAACATATGAAGAAAATATGAAAAAAACCCAAATCAAAATCCACAGTTTCTAAGGAAATCCCGCTGATTTTTATGTCTTTCCTTAAGCAATTTTTGGCTGTTCGCTCTTTCAAGCACACTTCCTGTGTATTACTTGGACATGAACACTGGAAATTTTAGCAAAATGTATTTCAGAGGGTCATTTTGACTGTTTGTACTGATGCCACCTGTGGCACCAGAAGATAAGCCAACTCAATATCTGGAATGTGGAGTCTGACCTATAATAATTCTATTATTTTAGATGGACTGAAAAGAAGATGAAGCTTCCTGCCAAATTCTAAAAGCATTAGTAATAACGCAAAGAGGAGGACAAGTGGAAGGACAACTGCAACAAAATTCCTTCAGCTAACTCTGGTCATGACTATTTGATTCTTTTTTAACGAGCTTTGTAAACTTTCCCTTTGTAACAAAGTAACCCTACTGTAAATGCAGCCAAGTCCCATCAGTGAGGGTGTCTCTAAATCAAAGCTTTTAGTTAAGCCTTTTGACCGCAGTATTTGGGGAGCTCATGTGTGTTTTGTTTGCGCTTATCTTTAATTATGCTTTGTGTATGCCTGTGATAATAAAAATGAGAACTGGCATTCTTCATTCAGACCACACCACTGCCCTGAAAGGGTTTTGTGTTGCTCTAGTGGGAACTGCCCTCGGACAGGGCTGTTTTACACCGTGGTTCTGGGAAGGGTTTCCTACTTGTGGCACAGAAATGAGGGCCAGAAAACACAGCAGACAAGCTAGACACACACCTGGTTACCACAAAACCTCCTTGAACTCCCAGGGTTCTCTCACTGCATGC
Organism: Campylorhamphus procurvoides; assembly: GCA_013396655.1. NCBI lineage: Eukaryota > Metazoa > Chordata > Aves > Passeriformes > Dendrocolaptidae > Campylorhamphus > Campylorhamphus procurvoides. The sequence continues at coordinate 46,233 of WBMV01000773.1, read as the reverse complement.
CGCAGAGCTCTCAGTCGTGCTCCTCTGTCTACTTGGTGTGTATTTGGCAGGCAGGGTTTGGTCTCTGCAATGACAATGTGCAGGGGACAGCAGGGCAGGGCAGTGGCATTGCTGTGGGAGAAGGGACCGCCTCTTTCCTTGAGGAATCGACAACCTGGCAAGCCGGCAGGCTCGCTTTCACACACTGTACTCCGTAAGCCTCATTTTGATTTCTTAAGAATGCCGATTTACCCCTGTAGGTACACCCAGACTGTGCTGGGCTCACGCTGCCCCTCACCACAGGCTTGTGGTCCTTTTAAGTCTTAGAGCCATTCGGTCACCCTGCCATGCCCCGTTTTACGCTCCTAGCTTGTCCGAGGCCCGATGTGGCGATGTTTAAGGCGCCGTAAGCCGAGCTGTAGGGCGGGGCCTGCGGGCGGCGGTGCCGCGGGGGCCGAGCCCTCATGGCGACCCGTCATGGCGGCCGCCCCCTCACGGCGCCCCGGGGCACGCCGGGAGTTGTGGTCCGCCCGCTGCCGGGGGCGCCCCGGGGCACGCCGGGAGTTGTGGTCCGTCCGCGGGGGCCGCGCGCGATTGGCTGTTGAGCGGNCGGGCCGGGCCGGGCGGCCACGTGCGCGGGCGGGCCAGGCCGCGGCCCCGCCACACGTGCTGGGAGCCCGGGCAGCGCTTCCCCCGCACCCGGAGATCGGGCCAGCCCGGCCCCCGGGGGGAAGCTCGGCCACCCGAGGGAAGGCCCGGTCCCCCGAGGGACGCCCCGCGTGCCCCGCGCAGCGAACGGGCCCGGTACCTGCCCCGCAGCCCCGTCGGTAACTAGAACGGGCGCTCCAGGCTCTGGCTGCTCCGCGCGGGCTCCTCTTGAGCCGTGCCCGTGGATCCGCGAGCGCGTGTTTGCATTTGCTCTGTGCCTTGCCAGAAGGAGAAAAAAGAGAAGAAGTCTAAACGCCGGGACAAGTTTCAGAGGGGAAAGACGCAGTCGGATGAAAGCGAGGAGTCGGATGAGGAGTCGTATGCCCCGAAAGCCAAGAAGGCAAAGCATGTCAGTAAACAGAACGGTCACGCGAAAGAAGAAACCTTGGAGAAGTCGAAATTGCCTTCTTTAAGCAGCAAATCCTCCCGGAAGAGCCGGCAGAGCAGTTCTAGTGAGACGTCAAGTGACAGCGAGAGTGAGAGCGAGCAGGAGCAGGTAAAGCCAACGAGGTTACAGCTTTCAGTTTTTATGCTGCCACAAGTCCGAATTTAGAACCGGTTGTCCCTTTTTCCCCCCTCTCCCAAACGGTGAAAAGTGCTTTAAATTTTCAGGGTTTAAAGCTTCTTGAATTGTCCATTCTGTCAATTATTTGCAAAAATTTTGAGTTAAGAAAGCCCTGAAGTTCTAGATCAGTGCTCCAGGGCTTCCTCACTTCAGCAGTCTGGTGCTGTGGTAGCAGACAAGTTGCAGTGAGATGGAGCTTTGATATCATTCAGCATCATTAGGTGTGTGATTTTTGGGGTTGTCCTGTGCAGAACCAGGAGTTGGATCCTTGTGGGTGCCTTCCAAATCAGGATATTCTGTGATTCTAATTAAGAGTTTTCAGAGTTTTGAGTTAGGTGTTTTACATTTACTATGCTGTTAGACATGAAACAGTTTTAACTTACAGATCACTTTTGCTAACTTTGCCCAACTTTACAATGGTAAACCAAAGAAGGCTCTTCAGCCAAGATGCTGTCACTGAAGTGTCACAGTGCCTGTGCTGTTACTGTGAATTTACTGATAGTCACATGAAGTCTTACTGAGTTGTTGTTTACCCAACAGGAGCTGACTGGTGAACAGAAAGAGGGTGCTTTCTCCAATTTCTCTATTTCCAAAGAAACTGTCCAGCTTCTTCAAGGTAAATTTCTTGGCATGATGTGACCATAGAAAATCAGGTTTCAAAGTCACATGTTTTTATGCCCAGTGTAGTCAGCGAGCTTTGAGATGTGCTCTGCTCGTGTGTGTGCATGCAGGGGTGCTGTGCAGGAGACATGGATTGTCTGCTCTATATTCACCTTTGAACACAGACTGTCCTGTCTGCAGTATTGCCCAACTCAACCTTTACAGTAGAATTCTAATTAACACAAGCTAAGGGAAAAAAATATTTAGTGTTGTGTGAGGCTTTCAATTAAAGGTTTGCTTGGTGTGAATAAAGGAAAACCAGTTATATTTCAGAGATTTGATATTAGTTTGTACATGACTTAGTGTGAATTAAGGGAAGAATAGAAGGGGTTTTGAGACACGTATTATTTGAAAAGTAGAGATTTTCATGGATAGCTGGGGAGTATTACATAAATAAAGGCACAGTACTCAGAGTCTTCCATGAAGGCTAATAATTTCATCTGTCCCAGCTAGCTCTGTGTGCTGATGTGAAAGGGGACAATAAAATGAACAGTCTCAGGGCACTCTTTGCAGGTGACCCCTGTGATTAAATACATTGGTGGTGATGATAATGTAATCATGACTTACTGTGGAGTTGATGGAGGTTCTTGGAAGAACTTCCACTGAAGAACATGAAAGAACCCTTGTAAAATGATCCTATTAAGGATATCTCTTGGAATTGTCACAGCTCGAGGAGTGACGTACCTGTTTCCTGTGCAAGTGAAGACCTTCAACCCAGTGTATTCTGGCAAAGATGTCATTGCTCAAGCACGAACTGGAACAGGGAAAACATTCTCTTTTGCCATTCCCTTAATTGAAAAGCTTCAGGGGGAGTCCCAGGAAAGAAGAAGAGGCCGTCCACCAAAGGTAACTGTGCCTAGGTAGAATGCTTATTTTGCTTTGTCTTATATCCCAGTGATTCAGATTTTAACTCACTGCAGAAGATCTTCAGGTTTGTCCAGGGATAAGCCAATCCACATTAAAGGTTGCTTGATGTGTGTTCATTGGGCTTTGCCTGCGTCCTGTGCTGCCTCATAGCCTCTGATTCAGTGAAGAGCAAGACAGCTCTACCCACCTGTCAGTTCCTTTTTCTGCCACAGGGAGACCTAAACTGTAGGTGTTACACGTGTTCCTGTTTAGTTTTGTTCAGTCCCCTTGCCTGTTCAGGGCCACAGGTTACTGGATGTTTTTCTCCCAAATTAGTAACAGATTAGTTACTAATGGTAACTTGACAGCTTGATAAAAGCTGTCTACTTAAATATGAGGCTTTTTAAAGCATGTAAACAGTGGGTGGTATTAAAAATAGGCTCAGCTTTCACTGGGACCACCACCAAATGTTGAAGCTTCTGCTCCAGAGAATGCAGATTGGTTGTGACCTGCGTGTGGTTTTTCACTGAATTCTTATGATGTCTCCAAAATTGGTTAGGTCAAAGCTCACCGTACCCTTGTTAGTAATTTTTGCTAGTTTATTTCATCTTGTCACCCTTCTCACAGAGTACCTGGAGTGCATTGCAAAACTAGCACTAGCAGTTTTAGATGCACCTGCCCATCATGTTGGCTGGCTGGCTGAGAATGCTGTCTCTAGATTTGGCAGTCCTTTGAAGAAGGGAAAGCTTTCTTTGAGGGAGCCTTAAGAGATTTCAGGCCTCATTCTACCATCATACACTACTACTTGCTTTTTGGTAATGGGTTTTAGTGTTGAAAGAAGTACCAGGATAAGGGTTTTGAAGTTGCTTTTGTGTAGTGGTTTCTAGTAGAAGTCATGCTGAGGAAATATCTGTTTGTCTTTTTCTGTGTAGGTTCTAGTTCTTTGTCCAACAAGAGAGCTGGCAAATCAGGTTGCCAAAGATTTCAAGGACATCACAAGGAAGCTGACAGTAGCTTGTTTCTATGGAGGAACTCCATATAATGGACAAAGTGAGTGACATTTAGGACTAATAATTGGAATGTTGATTGACTGACATATTTAAGAAATGCATCTGGGTCTTTCCAAACACACACTTTTAACTCCTGAGGTGGAGATTATTAATGGGGAATTCAGCAGCTCAAAATATATCTTCGTATGGAGATAAATAGCTGTAGCTCTCAGCTATATTCTTGGTGTTTCTTATCTACTCATGTAGGTCAAATTAAAGTGAAAGAGATTATATTGTGTGAAAGAGATTGTATTTGAGTTTAGGTTTTTGTAAACACATTTTCTTTAAAAAATATTTAGTCTTAGAGCTGTGAGCAGGTGTGTGATATTTTTCATGTGATAAGGGATATCTAGAGGATTTGTAAAGTGGAGAAGGAGTTTTGACAGCACAATTTACCATCTTGGTGGTTGCAAACAAGGAATGAGAATAAGCTCTTTGATCATGATATATCTTGGGACATTAGGAATGTTTTTTTCTTATCACTGCAGAACCTCAGGAAGGAGCTGATTTCAGTAATTTAGATAGTTAAGTAATTTTTTAAAAAGTTTCCAATTAAGGTGGACAATTTGGGAAGATCAAATTATTTGTAAAGAATATTAAAAGAAGCTCATTGTTTGCTACTTTATTTAAATCATGGGGAGAGGGAAGGGAGGTGAGTTCTTGGTTTGTTTTCTTGGGTTTTTTTTTCATTCAGGGAAAGTAGATCTACCTTAGCTTTTTTTGCCAAATTTTCTCTTCCTGCTTGTTATTTGTGCTCACATTTGTAACAAGAGTACTTATGAAAGGTTTAAGAAGCTGTTTCTTTGTTAGCTGCCATGTGTTACTAATGTAGACAGTGCTCCCTAGTTCACTGCTAACTCCTCTTTCCTGTTTACCAGTTGATCTCATGAGAAGTGGCATTGACATTTTGGTGGGGACACCTGGTCGAATCAAAGACCACCTTCAGAATGGTAAACTGGACCTTACCAAAGTGAAACACGTTGTACTTGATGAAGTTGACCAGATGCTGGACATGGGGTTTGCTGAGCAAGTGGAAGACATTTTACGAGTTGCATACAAGAAGGGTAATGTCAATATTTAAACAAATAGTGGGAAATAGTAGTGATAATTTAGATGGCTAAAATTCAGGTATGTTTTTCTGAAAGTTGTAAGGAGGCTTTGCTTAGTAATAGCTGAATATTATATATTGTGAATGCAGTACATGAGGAAGTAATGGGAAAGTGGGAATCATTCTTAGAACCTTTGCAAAGCTTGAAATCCAGTACCTGGGAGTCTGTAAAGAACTGTCTTTGACACCTGTCTTTAAGTGGTGCTTGGACTGAATTAAAAGGAATTAGCTTTTTACCTTTTTCACTGCTTGAAAACAGACTGGATTTTTTGGTCATAGTAACTTTTTCCTAATCTTGAAAATATTTAGAGTTTCTAGAATATTTTTTCCTCCAGATGCCAGTAATTCATAAATTTAAAAAGCTGAGTTGCCTTCTTTATTTTGTGTACTGATGTTTAAACTTGTATTTTTAATCACATCTGTAAGACGAAACATATGAACTTTGTGAAACATTATTCTGGTTTTTTTCTTTTAAAGATTCTGAAGACAATCCCCAGACACTGCTGTTTTCTGCAACTTGCCCACACTGGGTGTATGATGTGGCTAAGAAATACATGAAGTCTAGATATGAACAGATTGACCTTATTGGGAAAAGAACTCAAAAGGCTGCTACAACAGTAGAAGTGAGTAACCTGTCTAATGTGGAATGTTTTTAGGCTTTTCCCCTGTTTTTTAATGCTCAGTAGGCCTTTGCTGGCTATGCAGTGAATACAGTAGCAAGGAGTACTATACATATGTGCTAGAAGCCTGATTTCCTCTTACTGTAGTTGCTGTGCTGAACATTAGAGTTGTAGTGGTGGACATAAGAACCCTATGGATTTTGCATGTTCCAAGAACATGACTTAGAATGTTTTCTCCATCAGGAAAGTGTATAATTCTTTACTATTTCTGTGTCTTACTCTTTCAAATATATTTTAAAAGAATCTTACCTTTTTATGTAAGCTAAACACTGGAATTCTTTTCCATAGCATTTGGCAATAGAGTGTCACTGGTCTCAGAGAGCTGCAGTTATTGGAGATGTCATCCAGGTCTACAGTGGCAGCCACGGGAGGACCATTGTCTTCTGTGAGACCAAAAAGGAGGCAAATGAACTGGCTCTGAATGCTTCCATCAAACAGGTATTTCACCATCTGTTTTAAGTAACAAAAGGAGTCAGAGATGTATCAGCCTTGTGGTGATAGCAGACCTATGCTGAGGAAGTTTTAAAGAGAGTTTCAGAGTGGATGAGGCAGGCTTTTGCCAGTGGTCAGGTAGGATTTTATTTCTCACTGCCATAAAACAAAAATTGTAAGTTACTAGTTTGAAACAGCCAAGCCCTGCATAAATGGTGTGTATGGCAAGTTAGGGCATAGTTTCATATGTCACAGTAATTAGATGTTGAGATCTCAAGACACACATTGCAATTCTGTTTTCCTACTGTTGTTAAAGATCTTTGGGGTATATGAATAAGAATTACAGAGTAAATATTGTCAGATTCCTAAAATATAAACTTTTGTATCTTGCCATATAGTACCTATCAAATACCAAGATGTACCCAAAACTGACCATAAAATGGAGCACTGTCTTGGATTTAGGTACAGTTCTAAAATAATACTGTTTTTCAGGATTGCCAGTCGTTGCATGGTGACATTCCTCAGAAGCAAAGAGAGATCACACTGAAAGGTTTTAGGAATGGTTCGTTTAAAGTTCTGGTTGCAACCAATGTAGCTGCCCGTGGTTTAGATATCCCAGAAGTTGACCTGGTTGTACAGAGCTCACCACCAAAGGTAGGAGACTGTTATGCTGTGTGTCTTGTAATTATTTGAAGTTTTGTTACGAAGTAGTACCTGCTGTCAGGTGATGGTCTTGCCCACACAGCTTATCAGCATTGCATTTAAGGGTGAGAAACGTCCTGATAGGTAGAAGTAGTTCTTAGATGATTTTTTGGGGAATGTGTCAGTCCCTAGAGTGTTTAAGGATTGTCTCCTTACTCTCCCTTCAAGGCTGGGTGTGGTGGTTGCAGGTTGGAAGCAGTGGGAAGAATGATTCATTAAGTAGGGGTGTATATGAGGAAAGAACAGTGAGAACATTCGCTGAAATTAAGAGGGTTTAAAAGAAACAATGTTTCAGTGAACTTGCTATTAATATTACAGTAACCATGCTCACATTGATGTGCAGGAGGGTGAGTGGGATGGTTATAAAGGTACACCACTCCAAATGTGTGGTGGTGCACAAACAAACGTTACTTGATCCATGCTCATGGTTCTGGCTTTCAAACTGTGATTTTCAGGGGATTATGGGAAAGCAGGTTCATTTGACATTAATGAAACAATGCTTTTTAATTCAATTCTCTAAGGCAGTTACTGTGCATTGTTCGGGTTTAGCTGGGATTGCCTGTCCCAGTTGGGTGGGTGCAATGAGGGGATTAAATGACAGTGAATTACATAACTCATGAGGCTGTCTGTCCTGAAGGATGTGGAGTCCTACATCCATCGCTCTGGACGCACGGGTCGAGCTGGGCGCACGGGGATCTGTATCTGTTTTTACCAGCGAAAGGAAGAATACCAGTTAAGACATGTGGAACAAAAAGCGGTACAGTACAAGTTTCCTTCTAACTGCGGGCACTCTGACATGTTAAGGGTGACATGATAAAGTGTAGGGTTTTGTTCAATAGCTCAGTTACAGAATGCAGCTTCTGAAGCACCCAGTGGAGGCTCGGGTACCTTGGGGAGTGTGGGTGCACTGTCAGTTCCTCTGGAGCAGGGAGAGCACTGCACATTCTCATGCCCATGCTTTTTCACCAAGTGTCAGTGAGGTTGTCCCTGTGGGAATGAGTGAAAGCTTGCAGGATTTCAGTGCAGTGTCATCTGAGCAGTGATGTGCATATGTACAGCTTTACTGGGAACTGCTACTTGCAGTTTTGCACTTTGTACACTATTCCATATCGTAGTTTTCTTGCCTATTAAGTATTCAGTTAGGATGAGATTGTTTATTGTTGTCACATAAACCTCAGACTTACATTTAGACTGACTCTGAAACTTGCACTTAAATCCAAATCAATCGGACTAAAAGTGAAAATTTAGAATATGTAGGACTTTATTTTCCCCAGGAATCTGCCAAAATGGTGCCTGCTTATTTCAATTTAAGGTCACTGAATCATTTAACATAAAAGCATTGTAAGTGTTACCCATTTCCCTGTAAGCTCAACCTTGCAATTTTGACTAGGAAGAACTGGGAGTTAAAAGGTGAAAATAAGAAGAAAAGTGATAGACTTAAATGATTTTCTTGTTGGAGTTTATTACTGCTTCTTTAGAATTGTGTTATTATAGTCTGCAATTTTAATTTGTATTTTGCTTTTTAAATTTCAGGGCATTACATTCAAGCGCGTTGGTGTTCCTACTGCAACAGATATAATAAAGGCTTCCAGCAAAGATGCCATGAGGTGTGTTTGGGAACTCAAGTCCTGTTATATCTTCCTGCTCTCCTTGTTCAGAAGGGCTGTTTGGATTGCTCTTTGCTGTCTGAACTTTCTGGTCACCATTAAAGTCTTGGACTACTGTCTTGCTCTACTTCCAGAGCCCAGTAAATATTAGTGTATAAGTTTTACGTTTTTTTGCTTTAATTAGGTGCCTGGATTCTGTTCCTCAGGCTGCTATTGAGTATTTCAAAGAATCTGCTCAGTTGCTGATAAAAGAAAAGGGACCAGTTAATGCTCTGGCTGCAGCTCTGGCTCATATTTCAGGTGCTACTTCCATCGAGCAGCGCTCGCTGCTGAACTCGGATGCGGTAAGGAAATAAATGTAAATCAGGGGGTTTCTCGTGTCTGAGAGATGTGCCACAGTTTATTCCTCTGACTGAATGGAGCACGCCCCTTTTCTTTTCAGGGCTTTGTTACAATGATCCTACGCTGCTCTGAAGAAATAAACAACATGAGCTATGCCTGGCGGAGGCTGCGAGAAGTGTTGGGTGACGATGTCGATCGGAAGGTGAACAGAATGTGTTTCCTCAAGGGAAAAATGGTATGTTTTTGTTTTGTATATTTGATGCTGGGCTCTGCTGGTTGCAACCTTTTCTCAGCAATTGTCAAGGGAAAATATTTGGTCTTTTCCTGTGTTCCTGGCATTGTTGATAAGGATATGACTGCTAGGCCTCAGCCTGTTTTATTAGGACTTGGGGCTCTGCTGTCATGCTATGGAGGTAGGATAATGCATGGCTGTGGGGAGAGCAGAACAGGTAAAAGGTATGAAGTGTACTCACTGTGCCTTAATGACAAAGCAGAATAGGATTTCTTAAGACAGTTAGTTCTGCTAGCACTGTCTGTGAGGTGTGGATTTGTAGCCTCTGTTGTTTTTACTTGCAGTCATTTAAAAGGCTTGACCTGTATCCATTAAAATTATTCTCTCTTTTTAGGGTGTGTGCTTTGACGTTCCTGCAGCAGACAAAAAAGAAATAGAGGTACATTCATTGCAATTTCTGGGTACAGTAGAATGTCCATGAGACTGTCTGGATTGGGTTAGACTGAAAACACTATGTAGCCTGTATCCTGCCTTTCCTAGTGGCAGAAGGGATGGCTTGGGAGGAATTGAAGAACCGACCAAACATACAGTGTTTCTTTCCCAAGACATTCCCCTGTGTCCAGAAACCTGGAGCTTGAAACTTTTGAACTGAGAAAAGAGGTGGTGTGAACAATTCACCCCTCACTACTGCTGCTGGATTCATCTTTATAGGCAGCAAGCTTCATTCCCTTTTGTATTCCAGGCCCCCGTTTTCACCCAGAATTCTCCACAGAAAAGTGAATTCCGGGTTTTTGCTTGGCAGAATTAGTATTCCCATGCTAAAATTCTCTCAAGTTCCTATCTTTCCTTCACATGTTTCTCCTCTAGTGCATCTCTATACCCTTGTGGCCTAGTATTCATTCATTACTGAAATAATACTTGGCTCTGGATTGGAGGGGATCTGCTGGGAGGCTGTGGATTTGTAATCATTACTAATTATAGTGGTGGTCTTAGCAAATGAAAGCTTTAAATTTTCAAACCAGTATTGACCTAACTATTCAGTTAGGAGGTTGAATCAGCTATACTAGCTCAGAATTTTACCTTTTCAATTGAGCAAAGTTAACAATTAGTACATACCCTGTATTTGCATTCCTAGAATTTAACTTGCTATGTCTGCCTTTATTTCCATAGGCAAAATGGGAAGATTCCAAACACTGGCGTTTGTGTGTGGCAACAGAATTACCAGAGTTAGTGGAATCCATACGAGGAGGAGGAGGAGGAGGAGGAGGAGGTGGAGGAAATGGCCGAAGCTTCTCGGGCTCCAGGAATGGGCGGCGTGGTGGATCTGGCAGAAACAGATTCAGGGGCAGAGGCCAGAAACGAAGCTTCAGCAGAGCATTTGAACATTAACTTCAACAATCCAGGAGTGGAAAAAGATGGGACTGAAGTATTTTATATTACATTACATTAGGCTGTTTCTTTGTGTTTGTACCATTGGGGAAAATACTTCATTAGAATTTTTTTTTTTGTCAGTACTACGTTCTTCATAAATCAGGTTCTGTTCATTAAAAAAAAAAACCCCAAAACAAAAAGCCTACAAAAGTAAACCCACAAGTAAAAAAGATTGTTTCCTTTGTTTCTCATATTGTTTCTCATACTGCTCTTTGAATTTTTCCACACTATGTCTGTTGCATTCAAAGCTGTAGCCTGGTTCACTGTATAATATATGGATCTTAATTGCTGCTCAAACCTGTACATTTTCTGATAAAATTAAATATTATTTTACAACTTCATATTCTGTTGCATCTTTGCAGGGCGATGTGGGTAGGTGCTAGAAAGGCAGATTCCAAAGTGTGAGAGGGAGATCTGTGAGATGACCCCAAGCAGGTGTTGCAAAATGTGGAATATGTCAAGATTATCTTAAGTCACGATCTTCTTTGATGTGACATTTTGGTATTTTTTCAAGCCTAACCAGCAAGAAAGGGAACCTAGTCACCGGAACAGAGCAGTTAGCATCCCTTGCTCAAGGACATCCTGGAACTAACAAGCTTTAAGGATTGTAGTAAATGAAGATTGTCTATGTTTACATTGCTAACTTGGCAAAATACACAAGGTCCATGTGTCCTATAGCTCAACTATGATCATTATAATACTAAAATTCATGCCTACAGGTCAAAAAGACCCTGTTCAGGGGCAGACTCTTCGTCTGAGCACTCAAAGTTGGCTGGGATTATGTTATTTGTATGGAAACTAATAACTACAACTAATAGAGGCGCCGTGCTAGAAAGTTACTAGCTCTGAATTTCTGGGTGTAAATAATGGCGAGAAAAGCCCGGTGGTCGTTCTTGACTTGTGGAAACAGATAATCAGTGTGTGTGTCAGTACAGGCGTATTGTTACACACCGGGGAACAAACCCGGTCCTGTGGGCAATGGGGGAGATCTGTGAGGGGAGATCAATAAGGGCACCGTGAGGGGAGATCTGTGAGGGGAGATCAATAAGGGCACCATGAGGGGAGATCTGTGAGGGGAGATCAATAAGGGCACCGTGAGGGGAGATCTGTGAGGGGAGATCAATAAGGGCACCATGAGGGGAGATACTTGAGGGGAGATCAGTGAGGGGAGATCAATAAGGGCACCATGAGGGGAGATCAATAAGGGCACCATGAGGGGAGATACTTGAGGGGAGATCAGTAAGGGCACCATGAGGGGAGATCCATGAGGGGAGATCAATAAGGGCACGGTGAGGGGAGATACGTGAGGGGACCATGAGGGGATATCCGTGAGGGGACGGTGAAAGGAGACTGATAAGGGCATCATGAGGGGAAATCCGTGAAGGGAGATCAATAAGGGCACCATGAGGGCAGGTCCGTGAGGGGAGATCCGTGAGGGCACCATGAGGGGAGATCCATGACGGGACGGTGAAAGGAGATCGATAAGGGCACCATGAGGGCAGGTCCATGAGGGAAGATCAGTAGGGGGAACCCTGTGGGCGGGTACCGTGAGGGGAGATCCGTGAGGGCAGGTCGATGAGGGGAACGCCTTGGGAGGGTACGGTGAGGGCAGGTCCACAGAGGGAACGCCGTAGGCAGGTCGGTGACGGGAGCGATGTTGCGGGGGAGCGGGCGGAAGGGACGGTGGCGGCGGAAGGGGCGGTGCGGGGCGGTGCGGCCGCATGGGGGCCGT
>WBMV01000773.1:0-34019 GCA_013396655.1 Campylorhamphus procurvoides | reverse complement strand
CGCTGAGTGCGGGCCCGGGAGGGAGGGAGGGAGCGAGGGGGGTTCCTCGGTGTGACCGCGGCTTTCCCGCAGCAGGACGAGCCCACGGAGAGGAAGGTGAAGCGGCGCGCTAAGGCCGAGGGCGAGCAGGCGCAGCCCGAGGAGAGCGGGCTGGGCGATGGCGACCTCGAGCCGCCCCTGCCCAAGAAGACGAAGAAAATCAGGGAGAGGAGCAGCGGTGCTGCGGGAGAGAGCGATGTCGCCCAGCAGGCGCTGAAATCTTCTGCAGGCAGCGACGGCCTGACGGCCCCGGCTGCCGGGGAGCAGGACAGCGACGATGAGGTAGGGATGCTTTGCCAGCCCCGCATCCTGCCCCGCATTCAGCCCCATCCTGCCCCGTATCCTGACCCGCATTCAGCCCCATCCAGCCCCGCATCCTGCTCAAAATCCAGCCCCATCCTGCATCCAGCCGGTCCCCGCCCATGGAGGCGCGGCAGCACGTGCAGCAGCACATGGGGACTGGCTCTCCATGTGCTTTTCCCCGTCCTGGTGGATGCCAGGCTCTTGGAGCAGCGTGTCCTGCGGTGCAGGAGCCTGGCTGGCAGGGAGAGGGTTTCCGTGCACTGCTCGTCTTAGTGTCACAGCTTGTTTTGTGCCCCGCAGCAGCACAAAGGTTTCTCCTCGCAGCACCAGCAGTCACCATCCTAGAAAGGTGCTGTGCGTTGTGCTGTGATGGCACTGTCTGTGCTGGCAGGACCTTTGGCAAGGTGTCCCGTAAGGGGTGGTTGCAGTTAGCCTCATTAATTCCCACTTCTGGAGGTCTTCCTCTTCAGGTTTTCTTCTGTGGCCTCTCAGATACTTGCAGGAGGGCCCTGCAGCTTCCCTTGCTCTGTGTAGGGCCTTCTGTGGGTATAGTTTTGTGTTTAAGGTGGGAACGTGAATCAGGAGTTTTGTGCTTTTTATACATTGGGTGTAACAATGGATCTTTGAAGTAGAAGCTAAATTGTGAGTTTTGAGTATTTACTGGTTTTTAAAGTTCAAAGCTCTTTGCATGAGACAGAATAGGGGTTTTTTAAAAAGGAGTTCCTGCTTTGCACAGTGAATTGTGACACCAAGTATGTTTTGTTGTGAAAACTAGTTTTCTGATGTTTCAGTGGACTCTAGTTAAGTTTTTAACAGTTTCTCTTTCCTGATTTGACGTGCATATATGCACAAGCCCCTGCATCAAAAGAGTTTTCTTTTTGTTTAAACAGGAGGGAAATAGGCGGTGAAATTGTGGTGGTAAAGGAAATTCAGCTCTTTTCTTGAGTGCATCTGAGGGGAATGTTATATGCTTATCTTTGAGGACTAATAAGTATTTGTTTTCTTTCTTTTTTAAATTCTGTTAGGAGCTGACAGAAGAAGCAAAAGAAGGAGCCTTCTCTAATTTCCCTCTCTCCCAAAACACTATCAACCTTCTTAAAGGTTAGTTAATGTGGTAAAAGACATGTCTGTGAATGTTTGTTCAGAATTGCACTGTTACCTGCATAAGAAGAAACCAAGGGTAGATTGTCTTAAATTTATTGTCTGGTAAGAATATGCATATGTTCCACTTACACTGTGCAAAATCTCTGCAGTTTTAGGGTGTTTTGAAACAAACACCCTCACTTGCTCCCCACCTCCAAAACCAAGCTACCACAAAATCTTCGGCTGTATCAGACAAAATATGTTAGGGTTTTTTTCCTTTCCTGTTGTCTTACACCACACATCACAAAGAAGGTTGTATTTCATTGTGGATACTCAGTTCTGTTTTTGGGGGTGGAATGCCTTTTGATCTAGAGTAGGAATAAAAAATTAAGATGCCTGGTTTTCTTCTAAGTTGCATCACCTGTTGTATACAGAATTTTATGTGATGTGCCCTACACAATAGCCCCAGAATATTTGGGCTAATTATGAGGGCTTCTAATTGCTTGTTCACCTTTTAGTGAAGCCCCTTTCAACTGTCTTGCAGCTCGAGGTGTGAAATATCTGTTCCCTGTGCAAGTGAAGACTTTCCAGCCCATATACGATGGCAAAGACCTCATTGCTCAAGCTCGAACTGGAACAGGGAAAACCCTTTCCTTTGCACTTCCACTGATTGAAAAACTCCAGAATGTCTCGCAGGATGGGAGAAGAGGCCGTGCACCAAAAGTAACTTACCACCACCTAAGGGTTAACACCAAAACCTGAGAGCTTGGCAGGCTTTGATAGCGATTTTACTATTGCTCTGGGGATTTTTGTTTGAGGCTTGTGCCAGGGAATACTGCTGGGATGGTGGGAAGCTGTGGGCATCTCTGCAACAAGGGTAGAATAAAAATGGGAGTACAAGCTGTTTGACATGAAGTAAACCCTTTTTATCCTCCAGGTGCTGGTTCTTGTTCCAACCAGGGAACTGGCCACTCAGGTAGCCAAAGACTTCAAGAATATCACAAAGAAACTGTCAATTGCGTGTTTTTATGGAGGAACTCCATATAAAGAGCAACGTGAGTAACCACTAGGGAATTACCACTGGATTGGAGTTGACTTTCTCCAAATGCATGCCATGAATAAAACTGTGTTTTCCCCCTCAGACTTTCACTTCAGTCAGGAACTACAGTGATGTTTGCTTTCAAAGGAGGCACAGAGCTTGGGCTGAATTATTTTAGTTCCAGTAAATCTTCATGGAAAAGAATAGGTGTGGGTCTGTGAAGTGACTGGTGCTTTTAGTTTCTTCTTTATTGTGTGCCTGTGTGGTCTTTGTGTGGACATAGACTAGAACTAGACAGCAGTCCATGGAAAGTAGAGAACTATGTATGTGCGTGTGGCTCTGTGTCCCCAGAGGTGGCTGTGACAAAGAGTTTGGATGAAAACTGAAGTGTTTCCCTGTAGTAAAGCTCTGAAGGTTTCTAATGTCAGGTGATTGCTGCTTGGAAATTGATGTACCTCACTGTAACGTTGAGGTTTTCTGGTATATCCTGACAGAGCAGCTGTGACTGCCATTAATGTCTTTGTCTGTTACCTGGGCTGGTAGTGCTTTTACTGCTAACTTTTTACCACATTGTTTCTTAGCAGTCTGACACTGTCTTTGTTTTTCTGTCTTCCAGTTGATCTCCTTAGAAGTGGCATTGATATCCTAGTGGGAACTCCTGGGCGGATCAAAGACCATGTCCAGAACAGCAAGCTGGAACTTTCCAGTGTGAAGCATGTTGTTTTGGATGAAGTGGATCACATGTTGGACATGGGCTTTGCTGAACAAGTGGAAGAAATCTTAGGATTTGCTTATAAAAAAGGTAAAATCTGAGATAGGAGGGGAATAGGGGACAGTGCAGAAAGCACAATTATGCTGCTTTAAAAACTGCTGTTGCACCCCCCAACTTGAATTCTTTGTGTGATGCTATTATCAGTCCTCAGAAAAGGGCAAGGTAAAACTGGAAAAGGTTCAAAGCAAGGTAGCTGATGGCTGAAGTCTTTGCCTTTGCTGTCTAATGGGTATTTAAAATATTTTCATTGCTTCTGAGTTTTCTTTTTGTAGCTGACTTAGTGCACATAGAAAGCAGTCAGTCTGAGAGTGACTCTTGCTTTTTTTGTCAGTGTTCAGTGTCAGGGTCTGTTGTGATGTCTGAAATGGATGGCCTTTTTTCCAGGCTCTGAGAACAACCCCCAGACACTGCTGTTTTCTGCGACTTGTCCACGATGGGTTTATGATGTAGCAAAAAAATACATGAAAGATGAGTATGAACAGATTGACCTGATTGGAAAGAAGACCCAAAGGACAGCCACGACTGTGGAAGTGAGTGATTCTGCTGCAGAGCAGGGCAGGTGCTGAGAGCAAGTGGCCTCAGTGAAATGGGCTGTGCATTGACTTTACAAATGGGGATGTGGAATGACTTTTCACAATGATTGACACACAGATTTCATAAGCAAAGCTCTCATGTGGGAGACTGCAGTTTGCAAACTTAAAAAAGAGAAAAATTCTCTTTTTGTTCCTTTTGTCTGTCCTGGGCATGGCTTAGATTTAACCTAGGTGGTGGTTGTGTTTCTGTCCCAAACAGCACTTGGCTATCCAGTGTCGCTCATCCCAGAGAGCAGGAGTTCTTGGGGACATCATTCAGGTCTACAGTGGCAGCCGAGGGCGGACCATTGTCTTCTGTGAGACCAAGAAGGAAGCAAATGAGCTGGCTATGAATGCCTCTCTCAAACAGGTACTGGACAGTGAACAAGGTTCAGACACTGGGGGGTTGAATACCTTGAAATAAAGAGGAGCACACAGAGAAAAATAGGACTAAAATCTGTCAATCTAAAACTAAGAGAAGCTAAAAATTATCTGCATGGAGGCTGGGGATGAAAAAGGGATAAGGATGGGAAAGGGTAAGGATGAAAAGGATTAAGGGAGACACTCCTGTTGAGTCACAAGGTTCAGAGTGGACCTCCTTGCCAAACTTAGCCCCAGAGGTGACCAATGGTTTAAGCCTAAACGTTTTAACAGCAATTAATTGATAGCTTAATTTAAACAATTAACAAAATGTTTGCATAGAATTGTCTGTAGCACAGCAGTAACTCACTCATAGGCCTAACTTGCTTACAAATCTAACATACTTAAGGAGTTCCCCTGGAATTCACTGCAATAGGTCTGATGCCTTTGCATCTTCTCAACATGTGAAGGGCTGGGCCTCGAAGAGGAGGGTGCCAGTCCTCCAAGAATGGCAAACTTGAGAGTCACTTGAGTGTCACAAGAGAGTTGAGTTTAGTTATAGTAATTTTCCATTCTGGCTGCAATTTGGGTCAGCAGTAACAAAAATGCTGTTCCGCTTGGGTTGTTATACAGAGAAGAAAATAAGTTTTCAGTGCTGTTCATTAAAAAGCAGGAGCTCATTAGGCAGTACAAGTTCCTGGGCACAGGCAGTGTTTCTGGTAAGCTCTGCAGGAGCTCAGCCCAGGTGCTGTTCCTCAAGGCTGAGGCCTCAGGAGCATTTCTGAGGTCACAGTGCTGCCCGAGGAGGGAAGCACCACCACAAGGGAGCGAAGACTCTTGCTACCTCTTGGCAAGTGTTGCTTAAGTAACATTGCTTCCATTTGTTCCCGTGGAAGTAAAAGCTGAAATGGACCCTTTTGGCATGTCATACTGCAAAATGGACAGTTGGTATGATACAGATAATAACATCATGGTCAAACACTGCTTAGGAGTATTATTGTCCCAGAGAAAGACCAAGCCACAAAGTAAGATGCTTTATATTCCTTTGGTATCAGCTGTGTAATTATTTTCTTTTGCTCTGCAGAGTATTTTGGGGTTTCTAATTGCATGTCTTTAGATATTATGGCCTAGACACCCCCTCTAACTGCCCTATGAATTGTTTGTTACACTGACAGGATGCCCAGTCCTTGCATGGTGACATTCCCCAGCAACAGAGAGAAGTTACATTAAAAGGCTTCAGAAATGGTGTGTTTGAAGTTCTGATTGCAACAAATGTAGCTGCCCGTGGTTTGGATATTCCTGAGGTTGACCTTGTCATACAGTGCTCACCACCAAAAGTAAGTCATGAGGGGAAACTAAAATTGTATTTTTAATTTTTTTCTGCCAGAACGGTGGCTTATCTCTCTGTTTCACCAGAAGTATGTTCCAGTTCACAAGTGAAGTGGATTTTTTTGTAACTGCCAGACCTAAAATTTCCTAGTTAAACTTTGGCATTTTGAGCTTTGTTTAAAGTAAAAGAGTTGGGGTTTGTTTATTCTGGAAAGTCTTAAGATGGGTTTTGACATTGTTTCAGCTTTTCTGAATGCCCTCTGAGTGTGGTTGAGTTTCATTACAATTCTACGATGCTCCTCCTGCCTTTTTCTTCTTCTGAAACTCCTCCAGTGGAGCTTATTATTTAAAAAATATGTCAATAGTGTCTGTTAAAGCTGAGCGGCATACTTTGGGCAGCGTAGTGTACCCAAACCTGGGTGGTTTATGTGTAATTACAAGTTTGGGCATAAACACATAATGTATCTTCCCATAATCTTCTGAATTAGAATTTAACTTGCATTTAATCTGAAATGACATTAGGTTTTCTCATGCTATTTTGAATTCCTGCAGGATGTTGATTCCTACATCCACCGCTCTGGGCGTACGGGTCGTGCTGGCCGGACCGGCGTCTGCATTTGTTTGTTTCAGAGAAGAGAAGAAGACCTTTTGAAACAAGTTGAGCACAAAGCGGTGAGTTCTGCCTCAAAAGTTTTGCTTCATGAAATCATTCAGCTTCTACAAGGACCCTGCCACTCTTAGATTTTGTAACTATGGGCTGCTTGTGAGTGCAATATGGGACTCGTGTCCCATAGACTAGTAGGCCTAAAATGTTGGTATTTGGTGTTTGCAAATGCTTTTGTGTCAGCCTGCTCTGTCTTGTGAGTTTTCCCATGTTGACAGTCCTCTGTGGGACAGGAATGCATGAGGGAGACCATGCCTTGCATTACAGTTTGCATGTACATTACATGCAGGGAAGCAAAGCCAGGAACTTAAAAGATTTACTTTAGCTTTAGAAATAACTTGAATAGAAAGTATTTTAATCTTCTAGAGAGTAAGTAGAGGTATCAGTAATGTGAAATTAGGCAGGGGGATTGAGTTGTGGAGTGCTGAAAATACCTTTAACTATAATTTGTTTTCCTGGTTTCAGGGGATTACATTTAAGCGTGTGGGCGTTCCCTCTGCTACAGATGTAATTAAAGCTTCAAGTAATGATGCCAAAAAGTAAGTTTATTTGCCTGTTCTTAGAAGAGGTCTGAAGATACTGTTGCTCCAGATGCTCTAAATGCAAAGGTTTAAGGGATCAGAGCTGTATGTGGGCATGGCTTTGCCTGTGTTGTAGAAGTCAGCTGCTCTGTGTGTAGACATCCTAGGATGGTGTCAGTAAACCTCTGTGTGCTGAACATAGACCTTTCCGTAGAACATAATGTTCTCTAAGCTCTTGCAAAAATTAACCTGTGTTTGTATCAGCAGAAACCAGTAATAGATCAGGGGATTCCTGCCGTGAGGGGAAGTTGTTTTGTCTGCTCAGATGATACAGCAGCAGTGTGTAAAGAGCAATACTTGGTATAATGAGGAGTCACTCTGCAGTAGTGAGGGTGTTTTAGCCCTGCCCTGTGTTTCTTTGTGCTATTTTATTCCCAAAGGTTGTGGTTTTTATTCCATGCCTCTCCGTTTACATTTGTTGCCCCACTGGTGGAAATTGCATTGAAGCAGATTATTATAATTAGTAAGGATGTGACCAGTGCAAAGCAGATGATGGCTATGGTGTTGGGTTCACTGTGTACAGAGAAATTGGTGGGACATGCTGGTATAACCAAAAGAGCATTATAGAAGTAGCTATTCTTAGTTCCCATCTTTTTTTCCCCCGCCTTTCCCAGAAATAACCAATTTAGGTGATGCCTTAAACATGGCTGCACTTCACAGTGGCCTTTTCTTATCTCTTCACCTTGTCACCATGTAGGTTGCTGGAGGCCATTCCTCCTTCTGCAGTTGACTACTTCAGGAAATCTGCTGAGGAGCTCATAGAGGAGAAGGGAGCAGTGGCTGCCCTGGCTGCAGCCCTGGCCCATATTTCGGGGGCAGCTTACATCCAGCAGCGCTCCTTGCTCAACTCCACAGCTGTGAGTAACGTTGAACCTGGAATGTTAGCAGGAATGGATGTGTGAACTGCTTCTGGCCTGTCCATATGATAACTTCCCAGGGATTTTCAGTGGGGCTTCTGAAGAGCTGGTACTTGGTTTTGTTGTTTGTTCCTTAGTTGAAATCGGCTCTTAGTGGGAGAAACTCAGAATCAGAGCATTTTCTTGTGATGAAAGTTAAAAGAATTTCCCCAGAGGTTGACGTGACGGAGGACTTTGATGCTTTGAGAGAGTGTAACATTTTACAAGCAAACAGATTGGTTCATGGTATTGTAGTTTTTCCTTGTCAGGGATCTTTTCCATTTCAGTAATATTTCAAGTGTAGCATGTGATAACCTGATCTCACCAACATCTTTAACTGAAGAAAAGTACAGCCCCTCCTCTTTCTAATGCATTTAGGAAGAACGTGGCCCACTTTGCTGTGTGGTAACCCAGTTTTGGGCATAATGTGACTGCACTGTGGTTCTCATATCAGTCTGGGGTTTTTTTGCCTGTTTTGTAGCAGTTAGGTTATGTATTGAATAAATGTGTCTGTTCTTCTGGCTAAAACACAGAAATGCTATTGGCCTTTGTATCAGTGGGCAATCCTAGGTTAGATGGATGCCTTCAGCTTCTTAGGATGCCTTTGGGAAGCTGATTTCCTTAGGATGAAGTACTGCATAACAGTTAACAAGTTATTATGTAGTTTCTTAGTGATGTGCAGGCTGTTTGACCAAGTTCAGTCTTGTTGACCATTTTTCTGTGTGTTTCCTGCAGGGCTTTGTGACCATGGTGTTGAAGTGTTCCATTGCAATGCACAACATGGGCTATGCCTGGCGAGGGCTCAAGGAACAGCTTGGGGAGGAAGTGGATGACAAAGTGTCTGCAATGCGTTTCCTCAAGGGGAAAATGGTGAGACGGCCCAGCCTTGGCAAGAAGGGATGTGGGGGGGGTGTGTGTACACATGTGGCCATTCTGTACAGTGATTGAGGCAGGGGTTCTGAAGTACTGGTATAAAAATTTGGTCCCACATGAACCCTGTCTTACTTTTAGACAGACAGTCTGATTGCAGGCAATGCTGCTGTCAGGACAGGGCATTTGACTCTGCATTTTGCTTTAAGTTTTAAGTATCTTTTTCTTCAGTTTGTAAAAGACCATGCTTTCTGGTTTCTACACCTCGTGTGTATGAGTCATTGCAGGTGCTGCCTTTCTGGAGTTCAGTGTCTCTGCTCTTGGATGTGTCTTTGGAAAGTAAATGCCTTTTTTTTTTTATTCCTCTTACAGGGTGTGTGCTTTGATATCCCTGTTGATGAACTGAGTAACATACAGGTATGTTTATGTTGCCAGAGTTGGCCTTAAAACTTGGTGATTTGAAATTTGACAACTGCCATATATAGAGTTGAATAAAGGGTGATTTGGGGAGGTTAAGGTTTGTGTTTTACTAGGGACATTGCATAGACAAGAGTGGTTATAAAGAGCACAGCACAGTCACTAGAAAATACCCTGTCGTGGCTCTTTCTCATTTCTGTTTTCCTGATATTACCTGATTTTATTAAAAAAAATATCCTGTGGTCTTTGTCTGCTCTGCATTTTGATCTCTCCAATGTGTTTGAGAGTTCACCAGTTTTCTGCTCCCTCTTGTCCCTTGTGATCGTTTGTCACAGGAGTGTGGGTGTTTCCCAGGGGGAATCTGATGACCTGTTTTGGCAAGGGTGGAATTTATTTGGAAATACTTTTGCATTCAGTCTTGTTTTCAATGATACAGGTACCTTGGACACCCCTGCAGGCACATAAGGTCATGTTATGCTGGTCTTGTTTCAGGAACAGTGGCAGGACACGAGGCGCTGGCAGCTGTCGGTGGCAAAGGAGTTGCCTGAGCTGGAAGAGTATCCCCAGGAGGGGGGCCGAGGGTTCTCCAGGTTCGGGAACGGGAGGCACGGGGACTTCAAGAGAAACAGCTGGTTCAAGAGTGGAAACCGGGGACTTTAACAGGACACTTGCTTAACCTCCAGTACAGACACAGGACTGAGATGAATTTTATCAAACAGTAAAAGCCTGTTAGACACTCCCCTTTGCCTTTGTTCCTTGATAAAGCAGCCTGTCATTGAGGATGGCTAAAAACTACATTTGCTGAGATAGCTGGGTGTTTTGGGAGATTTTTCTCTCTGCTCAGCAAACTGCCTGGTGCCTGTAAGGGCATCCCATGTCCCAAGGCAGGAAGTGTGCCTGGAAGCTCAGCACCCTGGGGAGCAGCACTCATCCCAGCACGGACAGTCACTGCCTCGCCCCTTCAGCAGCCTTTGCATTAAAAAATGTGGTTCTAAAATTTTTTAAAAGAAAACTCTGACATCACCCCCCTCAGCACCCTTCCTCCAGAGGATTCCATGGATCCATCTGGTTTGCTGGCTCCTCCACGGTACCGCCTGTCACAGAGACTGTGGGGGGAGCCTCGAGGCGGCGCTGCCGTGACATTGGGATGGGTTGGGAATGGGATCGGGATGGCCCCGCTGCTGGAGCACTGTCGTGACGGCGGGATGGGAATGGGGTCAGGATGGGAGCGGGATGGCCCCACGGCGGGGTGGGATGTGATCGGGATGGGATGGGGATGGCCCTGCGGCAGGCCGGGATGAGAAGGCGATGTGATGGGGATTGTCCCCGCGGCGGGGCGGGATGGGATGGGATGGGAGGGGGATGGGTCAGGATGGGATGTCCCCGCGGCGNGGTGTGCGGGAAGTTCCGCGCTGCCCGCACGCTGTCGGCGGTGGAGTCGCTGAAGGACCCCGAGACGGAGCCGTACCGCTCCAAGTACAGCGCCCGTGCGCTGCTGCAGGAGGTGAAGCAGCTGCTGAGCGCGGCCGAGGAGGGCGGCGAGGCGCGGGTGCTGGCCGTGCGCAGGGCCGTGCTGGAGTTCGAGCTGGGCGTCAACCACACCGACACCGAGGAGCTGTCGGCCGGCGAGGAGCACCTGCAGCGCTGCACGCAGCTGCTGGAGCCGCACCGCCTGTCCCCGCACTGCGTGTCCCTCTACATCCAGGCGCAGGTGGGCCCGGGGCCCGGCGGGGCCTGCTGTGTGTGCGGGCACTGCGGGAAACCACTGCCCGGGGCCTGCCGGCCGGGGGCTCCTGTTTAGAGACTCCTGTGCCTGGGGGGGGTTCTTGTTTGGAGCCTCCTGGGCCTGGGGGTTTTGTTGTTTAGAGCCTCCTGTACCTGGGCGTTTTGTTGTTTCGAGCCTCCTGTGCAGGGGTTTTGTTGTTTAGAGCCTCCTGTACCTGGGCGTTTTGTTGTTTCGAGCCTCCTGTGCAGGGGTTTTGTTGTTTAGAGCCTCCTGTGCAGGGGGGTTCTCGTTTCCAGCCTCCTGTGCAGGGGGGCTCTTGTTTCAAGCCTCCTGTGCGGAGGTTTTCTTGTTTAGAGCCCCCTGTGCAGGCTGGTCTTGTTTTGAGCCTCCTGTGCAGGGGGCTCTTGTTTCCAGCCTCCTCTGCAGGGGTTTTCATGTTTTGGGCCTCTTCTGGGCGTGCAGGGCATCTAAAGTGTGTTGACAAAGCTGCGTGTTCTTCAGGACAGGCTGAGACCGAGCTGGTAAGGACTGGGCAAGAATAAATTAGCAGAAGGCCTTAGTATGTCCAGAACTTATTTGTGATTTCTTAACTCGTTGTCAAAGTGAAGCTGGGAGATGCTTTTACTGACATGCTGTGCTGAAGTGGTAAATTGGTTTTGCTTTTCAGCCTTGCCTGTTCTATTTTAAGCTATATTTTGTCCTGGCTGAGTAAATACAGTTTTATGGGGGCTCGAAGTAATACTTTCATCAGAATGAAGACATGAATGTTAATACTGTTATCCAAATTATCTCTTGCCACATGAGGATTCACAAAGGGGCTTTTAGTCACTTGCTCTGCCAAGGTATCTGGTGTGAAGTTAGGTACCTGTGTCTAAACTGTAAATTAAATAGAGCAGTTTTTTAGATGTCTGTGTCAAAAATGGTTGCTCCACTCAGGAGAGGTTTGGTAGCACTTCCTTGTCAAACCCTGCAAAGCTGTCAAGGAATTGCGTGCTGATGTGGAAAGGTGTCAATTAAACAGTGGCTTGTTTTATGCTGGGTGAATTAGCCGAGTTGCCTGGAATTGTGAGGTTACATCTGCCTGTTGTCCTTCAGTGGGAGAGGGTTTGGGTGCACCACCACAAATCTGTTACTCATTGTAAGGTAGAGATTACTGGAGCCAAAACAAGATAACATCTTCCCACATCTTCCTCGGGAGATGTGGCCCTTGTGGCTGAGGGCCAGGGATTCTACTGTGCTTCTGAATGGTGTGTTGGAAAGCAGCTCTTCCCTCTGTTAGACAAAAGTTTATATGGACTTTACTGGTTTGGGCCTTTAGGGAACAGCAGGATAAAGCTTGGTGTGCGTGTGAAGGGCTGTGGTTCAGCAGTGCCACGTCTGCTGTTGCCTGGCACTGTGCTGGCCACAGTGGGGTGGGAATGAGCCTCAGGGGCTGGAGTATTTCATTGCACCCATCTCTGATTTTAGGGAGATGATTGCCATCAGTGGCCATGCTTCTCCACGTTCTGGGATATCTAGCATGTGTTCCCACAGCACTGGCTGCTCTTTTGAAAGAAGGAGCCTTCCCCTTTCCTGCTGGGCCTCTTTCTGTAGCCCCACTTCTGATTTCTGAGTTTCTCATAAGATTGTGTGTCGCAGTTTCTGTCTGATGGAATTTGGTCTATTCCACTGCTTGGCCTTTGGCAAAGTATTTCAGTTCATAAACAACATGTGATGTGCTTTCTTATGAAAATAGCAAAATGAATGGAACCGAAAGGGACAGAGGGCTGGCATAAAACTACGCATTCTAACTATTTTGAAGGTTTGGGTTTTTTTTTTTAGCCTTCTTGGATTTTGTAACAGCACTGCCTAGACCTAAATTAGCACAACATTGTTATTAACACCTTCATTTTGTAATCAAACTATAAGTACTTTTTGTAAAAGATGGGTTCACAGATGCAGTAACTTGCTATGTATGTTGCTTTAACTTGAATTTGAAGGCATTTGTCAAAAGCCTTTGCATCTTAAAGGCACTTTTCACCTCTTTTCCTTGTTGAAAATATACAAGCATTAATTCCTAGCATGTCTTTTTCCTATTAACTTTTTCAGTGGAGTCATGGCAACAAATTTCTAATGTCTCTTTTTGTGATATTTGTGTGTGATGTAAAAGCTGCATGAATTGGATGCGGAACACACTTAGAAAAAGCTTGTTATTTGAACACACCAGACCCTACCTAGCAGAGTAAACATAGAAAGTTACAGTCAGTGAGATGAATTTTGTATGTGAAATTTGCTGTGTTAGAACCCCCTCTTTTCTGAGCAACTCTCAGTGAAATGGGTGAGCACAATTTTTGCTTATTGTAATTCATTTATTACAACACACATACATGTAAGGATGAGGACTGAATTGTTTGGAGAAACTGTGTCATGTAAATGGAACATAATGGGAAAATAACTACTTTTTTTTTCCTTTAGAACAACCTGGGTATCCTGTGGTCTCGAAGGGATGAAATTGAAACTGCACAAACTTACTTGGAGTCTGCAGAAGCCTTGTATAACCAATACATGAAAGAGGTACTGTGTTAGTATTGTGGCAGGTCTTACTTTCACTTGAGCTGCCCCTTGCAGGTTAACTCGTCTTTGAAATAACCATACAATGGAACTTGAGTTTCTGCCCTTTATACTGGCTGCTGTGATACCTTTGGCAAGTGGTAGGAGCTGTGCTGCTGTACAGGACAAGGCAAACTACAGCATTACTTGCCAAATTCAAAGTGGAAAATAATTTTGCTCAAAAGTAACAGTCCCTTTTGAAAGCCCTTTACTAATCCAAAGTTGAAGCCAGGTAGGATTTGGATTTTAAAGAGGACTGATGTTAAATCTTATCTTGGAAGTGCTGTAAAATGTCAATCCATTGCTTTCAGTGGGAAAAAGAAGCAAAACTGTAGTATTTGCATGGTTTGCTACGACTGTGCAGTGTTTTGTAGAGACAAGTATAGTTCAGTTCCATATCCAAGAGGACAATCTTATAAACAGCTAACCCTCTCATGCATATTAAACAACCTTTTGAGCTGTGGATTTGACAAAGGCTCCCTTGTGCTATTTTTAAGCTCTTTGCAAAGCTGTTTCTAGACTGACTTGCCTCAGGGATGGTTACTGAGTGAGCTAAAAACATTTGTGCTGTTGAAGGAGCAGTAGCTGTGTCTCAGGACAGCTGTAGAGGTTGGACAGACCTTACTTTCATGAATTTGCAGTTCAGGTTTTACATAAAAAATTGGCTTATAGCACAGATGATTCCCGTGGAGATCTTTAGGAAGGATTAGTCTTTATTGGTTGGTTACTGCTGTATTTCCACCTTTGCAGCCATGCTGGCCTACAGTGATAGGAAATGAATCTAGGAAAAAAACTCTACTTGTTCTGAAAATCTTGTCAGTTTTTATTTTCTGCCCTCTGGATCAGTTGGACTAACTAGAGATACTACATCTCTCTGCAGACCCTCTCTCTAATTAATTCCTGATGTTCAACTTTGATATTTATACCCAGCCACAGCTTCCACATCACCTCTAAAAGTTTCTGGCACTTGTTCCAGTGATGATGAAATGGAACTGGTACTATGATGTAGTGGATTAAACAGTGCTGTCAAATCCTTCACATTCTCACTGTGGACTTTTCTGAAACTGTTGATTTTTGTTAGTAGTGGCTACTGAATATTCCTTCTGGGGATTTTCTGCCTGGCTAGGGCATACATACATGACTGTTAGTAAGCCCATGCCAGATCACTTCCACATTTCCCCATTCTTTTTATTTGCCACTTAGAGTGTGGGAAATGCACCAGGCCTGTGGATTTTGTGACAGAGCAAGAAGAATTTGACCTTAGCCAGAGAACTCAGGAGAAGCAGAAGATAAGAAAGTTGGACGAGTTTGTACAGAGACAGTAGTTTGTAACTGTGGCCAGTAGGTGATTGTTTGTGTGGAATGGGCACCAATAAAGTTAGTGCATGTACACTTAGGATATATATAAAAGTAGCTTTGTGAAGAAATAAAGGGGGAAGGAAGTTTCACTTTTATCTGTTTGGGATCTTCGCCTGCTTTTTATCAAGTCTGTCCCAACAACAACATTAGAGTTCAAGGCATTATATAGTCAAACATAACTAGGCCTAAAGGCTTTCTTTTAAAACAAACTACAGCAAAATAAATAATATTTTTGTGGTGACTTTGTCAGACTTGTGTCATGTTTCTCTGAAAATATTGGCTGTACTTGACGTAATTTGCAAAGAATTAAAAGCCCCCAGAACAAATCCAAACCACAAGGCATGGGGGAGCTTGTCTACCTCCTTTATGGTTTGTAAAGAGGACTTGAGTTCCTTGCTGTGGTGTTTGATCTTTAAGATTCACACAACCATGTCAACATGTGTCTTTCACAAATGATAAAAATGTGAATATACTTTTAACATTCCCCATTTTTAGGCTGTCAGGAACCCTTCCTCTCAGGGAGTCTTTGGTAAACTGTTGATGACTGAGGCATTTTGCTGAGCTTACAAATTGGGTAAGGTGGTTTCCCCCTACTAAAGCAAAACCAAGGCAAGGAGCTTGGGCTGATGAAGTCCCCCTGGGAAGGAGAATTGCAGAGCTCTTCCTGAGGATAAGTAAAGGCATAAGGCTTGACACCAGAGGATAAATCTGTAGATACAGGAAGGAGGCAAGGGTGTTGCTTACCGTGTCATTTCAGTTGCTGTATTGGCAGGAATAGCTCTATAGTCTTGCCAGAGTATATTCCAAGTCTTGTTAGAAGGTTTGGGAGCCTTTGTATCTAAGGAAAACAAGATGGATGGTTATAAATTCACATCTTAAAAACTAATGAGGTGTAAACCTAAAACCTAAAGATTAAAAGATCATATGCAGAAATCTACGCCCCTCTGGTAGGTTAAATACACTAATTCATTTGTCAGTATCTGTTTCAGACACATTTGTTCAATTTTTAGGAATAGAATGCTTCTATTAAAAGCAAACAAACAAAATACATTCAGGGATTTTTGATGGGAAGCAGCACAAACATAAGAGTATGTTTTCTTCTCTGTAAAGTGAGAGCATTTTCTGCCCTTGCTCCTGTTCCTGCCTGAATTTGTGTTATCTTACTGTATTTTATTTATTGCCTTGTTTTCTCTTGGGCTAAGAAATAAATGAGGTTAGGAAAGGGCTGGACAAGCTGCACCCTAAGCTAGGTTTTGTTGCCAGCAGACATGGTGAACATTCTCCAGGATGCACCATGTAATGGGAGAAGAAGACAGCTTTGTTTGAAGTGAGTTAGAATTGGTACCTGAAGTTATGCACAATTGCAAAGGAATTGGGATAAGCACAGACTAATAAAACTCTGCCCTAAGCAATGTTAGTCTGCTGGGGTTCCCTGTTAGCTGTCTTGTAATGTTACTGACAGTTGTCTTAGGGCAAGCTTGGGTACAGCAATGCCCAAAGATGTACAGTTGTCTGCATAAGGA
Organism: Campylorhamphus procurvoides; assembly: GCA_013396655.1. Lineage (NCBI taxonomy): Eukaryota > Metazoa > Chordata > Aves > Passeriformes > Dendrocolaptidae > Campylorhamphus > Campylorhamphus procurvoides. The sequence continues at coordinate 17,897 of WBMV01000773.1, read as the reverse complement.
TTCTGACATAACTCATGGTTTAAAAAAACAACAAAGCACTTCTAATGATGTGAACCACCACGTTTAATAACATGTGTGTAGGTCATGCCTGATATGAGGGTTTAGCAGCTTCATCCCCCAGAGACATTGCCTGTTGTCTCACTCATGTATTTGAGAAAATCACCAGCCTGTGGGTGCCTGGAGTCACTGCACAGTGGTTGGTCTTTCCAGCAGCTCTGCTGAGCACTCTGCACATCGTATTCTCTGCAGTACTTCCTGCAGAATGTTTTCTCACTACCGATTAGTGCAGCTGGCCAAATGAATATTTCACACTTAAAGACATGCTTGGTATTAAATTGATGCCTCAGATTTCATTCTGTTATTGTACAAAATAAAGATGCCTAACCATAGTCCTGTGGAATCCAGGCTGAGTATTTCTCATGCAGGCAGCGTGCATTGCTTTAAAATAGGTAGCAGAAGCCTTTTGCAAGCTGAAAACCTTATCATTCCATGGGAAATTGTGGCTTTCATCCTCTAAATCTCCTGAGTTTTGTGGCATTGCTGTGCAGATGTGGCACTGAGGTGTAGATAGGTTACATGAAGCTGGGATTGCAAAATGGTAAATGACATGCAGCCAGGAGAGGGAGCACTGTGCTACAGAGTAAGAAGTGTGGTTTGCTGAATGTGTCATGTGCCTTGCAGGATGGAAATCCTCCCCTGGATCCCAGTGAACATTTCATGGCAGAAGAAGAAAAACTCACAGACCAAGAAAGATCCAAAAGGTGGGTGTGGAGCACCATACCTACATTTTATTTTTTTTTTAATTATGAGGGTGTATTTAAGGAGGGGGAAAAAAAAAAGGCAATCTAAAGAGACTTGTTTTTTCCAGATTTGAAAAAGCCTACACGCATACTCTGTATTACCTGGCACAAGTCTACCAGCACTTGGACATGATTGAGAAGGCTGCTCAGTACTGCCATACCACTCTGAAACGACAGCTGGAGTATTGTGGCTACTACCCAGTGGAATGGGCTCGCAATGCTGCCACTTTGTCACAGTACTATCTCTCCAAGGTAACACATCGAATGTTTTCCTCCTGTATGTCAAGTAAGGCAGTTGTTCAAATAGCTGTTTGAGACAGGGCTCTGTGCTGAATTTAAAACCACAAGCTGCCTTCTGACATGAGGCATCTCAGTTTTTTTGAAGAGGACATAGTGGCTTTCCTGTGGTGTTGCGATGGCAACGGGGAAGATGAACGGGGGTGTAGATGAGAGAGAAGCTCTATGGTTAATGAAGTGTTAGCAATGATGAGATGTGATGTTCGTAAGTAAAGCTTGAAGGATATAAGCATTTAATTTAAAATTCTTTCTTACATCATTCTCTTACAATAAAGTTCAAAACTAAAACCACCTGAGGGCCAAGGTATGGCACATTTTATGTTTCCTGTAAGTTACTGTCCTTTGAACCTTTACACTTGTGGGAACATTAAAGTGACTATGTAAGTTGGTAGCTATTTGCTTCCACATGTGTTGACTCTAAATGATCTACTCTTAAGAAATGTGTCAGATTTATTTAGCAATTTCTATATTCAGGGCTACTCAGATGCTCTTTTCTGATGCTTAAAAGGATTTCTGCCATAGCTAAGCCAGTTAATGCTAATTTCAATAGTAATTAGTAATTTCCCTCTCGTTTTGATACATTGATGGCACTAATCATTAACCAGGGCACTGCCAAATATGGATAAAGGAATCCAGATCTGAGTCAGGGTGTTGACTTGTGTATCCGGCTGTTCCCACCAACACCCCGTGACAGTGTTTGCCACAAGACATCACTTCCTTCACCGCAGGGAAGCGATGGGGGAGAGATCAGAGCAGAGAGAATGCTCACAGGGTTTGTAGCTCATATTAACAGCCAGGCTTGCTCCTGTGGCTGTGGTTAAGAGAGAACAGTTGGTTAGAAAATACTGCATTCAGTAATAGCTGGGGAGAAACTGTGTTTTCTTCCAGTGCCCAGGGGATATGCTCCAGAGCCTCTCAGCTCTGTCATTTCCCTCGTGCTCATGTGTGCTCACGGCCTGAGGGGTTTGGCCAGGCTGAGAGCAGTGCTTGGGCTGCTCACTGCTGCTGGTTCTGTGTCTCCCAGGAATGCTTTATGGAGGCCCGGCACTGCCTGGCAGCAGCCAGTGTCATCTTCAACCAAGCTGGACAGGTGCCGTCTGCTGAAGACAGTAAGTGCACATCAAAGTCTTGAATAAAATTATTGTGAGTTAAGCATTATTGATGCGCAGTGTTGACACGGACAAAACTTAGCTCAGTGTTAATTTTCTAACGTCTTTTAAAGTAACAATGAAGTAGAATGTGTCTGAAAAGCTGCTGCTGCTACAGCTCAGGATTGGCTACGAGTAGACCTTGTGAGGAAGAACTCAAGTGCTTGTTGCTGCTGTTTCAGAAGTAGCAGAATAAAAGTGAAATTTAAACCAATGCCCACTCCAACAGTGGCAATGGCTCTGTTCATCCTTATGGCCTGGTACATGTGCTAAAAATGCAGTTTAGCACAGTGGTCAGAAGGCAGTGATTCAGTGAACCAAACCAGATGTTTCCTGGGAATAAAAAGAAAGAGGAAAGCTGCAGCTCTTAAAACCTCAAATCCAGAAGGTACTTGAACTGTCTTTTGTTGCTGGATGCTGCAGCATCATCAGTGGCTCTTTGGACTTGTAGCTCTTCTCCTTGTTGTTTGGGCATTGATTCAAAGAAACAACTTAGCAGTTCAGTGTGAACATCAATGAAAGAAACTTAGGGAACTGACCTCAGTTTTAAGGACTTGTGGTTACATGATAGTGTCAGCGCTGTTTTAGACTTTGTCTTTGCTTATCTACAGCACAGCCTTTTGTGTCCATGTTTTGGGCAACTGGAAGTTTCCAGTCCATAGAGCTTTAACTTGTGAGCAAGTACAAGTCAACTAAGTTTTGTCTTGACTTCCTGCTACACCAAATAGGAGTAGTGATTTTCCCATTTGGTTTGGGGTGTTTTTTGTGAGCAGGAATGCTACTGTCCTGTAGTAATGTCCCCTCGTTGTTCAGCTGACTCACTGCCTTCTGCCTAGAGGCTGGGAAATTAGTTTTCTTTGAAATCCATTTGGTTTTTGAAAATGTTATCTTGAGACATCAGCAGTGCTGCTACTTAAGATAGTAGGGAGGCTGCGGGGAGAAAAATACAGAAGTTGTAGACCTAATAAATCTTATGTTTGTACAAGGTAGATTAATCAAAGGCAGTTTCCCCTACTTTGTTCCCTTTTTTTGGTAGCAAGTTTGGGCCCCTTGCAATACAAATGCTCTTATCATCATGCTCAGAAAGAGTTACTGGGCAGGCAGCTGAATCTCAGAGAATGAATTATCCTGATTTCTCTCTCATATTACAAAGAGACATGAAAACCTTTCCAGTGAAACACCTTCAAGATGAAAGGTTCTTTTAAACATACATTATGATCTGTTTATTGTAAGAATTCATGCATGCTGAATCTATATGGGTTTCTACCAGAAATCACAGTTTGCAGAATTATTATATAAACTAACATGGACAACATGTTTCTGACTAATGATGAGGGAAAATTAATTAAATACAGATATCATATTCCTCGCCTGTAACATTTGCTGGGGTTCTCTAAGAGTTTTTATGTGTTTATGTCCATTCAGTAGATGAAACAGAGCAAGACCAACATGATCTGCCAGAGAGGAAGGCTGAAATTGCGAGATGCTGGATTAAGTACTGCTTGAATCTCCTGCAAAGTGCTCGGAAGTTACTTGAGGTAACAGCAGATCTGTTCTGTAGCTTCATTGTCTAACAGCACACTAGGCCTGCTTTGATGTTTGCAACAGGAATCAATTCCCAGTGGGCAGCAAGCAGTGAGCAGCCCAGTGAATGACACAACAGATGCTTGCAGTGTATCAAGTGATTCACAGTATGCTCTGGCTTCAGCGCAGCACTCCAGAATAAGCGTGGACAGATCAGCTCTGTACTGTGATCAGTCTGTACAGCAGCTTCACAAATCTGCCTTCTCTCTGCTGCATTTTATTGCAGACTGGTTCTCATTTAACTGCTAGTAACAACATCATCTTAATATGCACCAGTTTTGTGTGCTGGTGTTCTTCCTCTTATTCAAGCATTCAATTCATTCGGGTGTTTGTTCATTCATTCAAGCATTCCTTCAAATGTTTAAAACAGCATTTGCTGAAGTGCTTTGCAGAAGCAGAGCCTTTGGGCTTCTATTGCTTTGGCTATTTTGTCACACAGGGTAGGGAGACTGAATCATCTTAGTCATACATTTTTACAGAATCTGTACTGTAATTTACATGATTTTTTTGGTGAATATAGGCTCTAATATGCCAATAATTTCTCCTCTGTCTTGCTGCTCACTAGTTACATTTCAAAGGTGACTCATAAATGAAATGATTCAGTGTAAGTATCTCTTTGTGAGCCACATGCATTTTTAATTAGTATGCTTTCTCCTTTCAGGATAACATAGGAGAGCTGGATCCAGACAGGCAACTGGAACTTAAAGCCCAAAGGAAAAAAGAAGAGGATGAAAAGGAGAAGGGCAGGAAAAAAGCTGTCCTTTTTGGGACAAGTGATATATGTGACTCTGTCTTAGCCATGGAAGAGAAAGTGAGCAGTGTATATCCCTTAGATTTTCAAGAAGCCAGGGAAATCTTCCTAGTTGGTCAGAACTATGTTCAGGAAGCCAAAGAGTTCTTTCAGGTTGATGGTTACGTTACTGACCATATTGAAATTGTTCAGGATCACAGTGCTTTGTTTAAGGTGCTTGCTTTCTTTGAAGAGGACTATGAGAGGCGCTGCAAGATGCACAAGCGTAGGATAGACATGCTGGAGCCCATCTATGCAGACCTGAACCCCCAGTACTACCTGCTCATCTGCAGGCAGCTCCAGTGTGAACTGGCTGACACGTATTATGAGATGATGGATTTAAAGGTAGCTATTGGTAACAGGTTAGAGAAACTAGACTCCCACACAGTTAAAAAGATTAACTCTCTGGCTCAGTTCGCAATCAAATATTATGAGCTCTTCTTGGATTCCTTGAGGAACCCTGATAAGGTGTTTCCTGAAAAGCTCGAGGAAGATGTTCTTCGCCCTGCAATGGTGGCTAAATTTCATATTGCACGACTGTATGGTAAGCTTATTACTTCAGATAGCAAAAAGCAACTGGAAAATATGCAGACATCATTGGAATATTACACGTTTCTGGTAGACTATTGTGAGAAGTACCCTGATGCTGTCCCTGCTGTTGAAACTGAACTAGAACTCAGTAAGGAGATGGTGACTCTTCTTCCAGCAAGCATGGAGAGGCTAAGAGCAAAGCTGTCTCCATGTGTATAAATACTTGCCTTGGAGGAAATGGGCAGTGTTAGAATGGTTTTCTGTCCAAGCCAGTGCTGTCAGACAGCTCCCATCCTGACTGGTAAAATAAGGTGTCTGCAGTGGCATCCACCTCGAGCCTGCAGTAGTGTAACCTTGTGAAAAACTCAGAGCTCTCCTGGTCCGTAGCTCACCCACACTAATGGTATAAACTCTAAATGTAAAGTGTCAGTCCAGCTAATGCTTTGTACTGTTCATCCTGTATGTAAATATAAACCTCTTCTCCCTGATGACTTTTTCCTTCAGCGTATGGTTCAGTTTCTAAATGTTGTGCTGTATGAAAATAGTTTCTTTTAAGAGACTCTGCTTCTCTAAGGAATTTTTTTGTAATAAATCTGAGGCACGTTCTTCCAGTTGGAATGCATTTTATCTCTTCTAATGTTTGTCCCCAGAACACTATCCATGTGAAGGGAACTTGTTTTCAGTATTTATTTTGTATGTTGCTCAGTATTTTCTTCTTTTCCTTTGTTAATCAAAACCTACTTGATAGAGACTCAATAAATGGACTAGCTTGGCTAAATGTTTCTTCAGAGTCCTTAGAATTCTGTTTTTCTCTGTCTTACTAAGATACAATATACTTTTCAACTTTGGCCAGAATAAATGGTTGTGAAAGTGTTTCCATATGAGTGTCTTCAGTAAAAACACAGGAGCAGTTGAAGTGCCAGAAGCAAGAGCAAGAAAGTTAAGGAGCACACTAGGCCTGCTTTGAGGTGTGCAATAGTGGGCCACTGTGCACCAGCAGCTTTATCACTGACAGGGTGATAAGGTGGGAAAATGTTTACAAGAATAGAGGGCCTTGAAAGAGTATAGTCAGAACAACTGGATTCTTGTGCAAAATGAAGCAGGGAAAAAATGAGGTTTGCTTGCAGAGCGTGAGGGGTAAGCATGTGCAAAGCAAGAAAGCATGTAGCTCTTAAATTTGGGGTAAAAACCCCTTCTGCAGAGAGTTCTGCAAGCTAGACTGCTAACCACAAAATAGGCCAACAAATGGGTCCTGGAAATGAGCAGCAACAAAACTCAAAACCTTGCATGCATGTAGAATCAGGGAGTGTGTGCACGTGTGTGTTCTTTCTGTTTTACTAAATAATTGTCTAGTCAGCCTTTAGGAGTTTCATTTCTGCTGTCAGATCTTTAATTCAGATTTTCCTGTGGCCTCAAGGTAGGGCAGGCAGTTTCTCAGTGTAACATTTCTCAGCAGGCTGTGTTGCACATTATTTTATTTCAATTAAACCTAGTGTGGACTTTTACCACCAACTGAAAAGTTAAATTTTTTTTCACTAACTTCTACTTTAAGTAGAAAAAGTCAATACAGGTTTGGGGTAGTTGTTCTTGGGGTTTTTTTTATTTCTACACTTTTGCCTTTGAGCAAATTTTTGAGAGCAAGGATTACTTCATGAAACACAGGGGAATGATAGTTTGTGGGCTCTCCCAGCATACAAAATGATCTTTTTTTTCCTGTTACATCCTTCAAATACCGGTCTCAAGTAAGTTATCTGCAGGGTAGGCAAAGCTGAGTGAAGTGCAGGGTGATGTATCCCTTTCAACCAGCAGCTGGGTACACAGGAACACCCTGAACCCACCGAAATCCTAGTGAGAGCTCCGCAGACAGGTAGGGGTGTGTCCATAGAAAAGAAAGCCTGGCAATAAGAGGGATCAGAGTTTTTTCAGCACAGCTCTGGGATTGGCACTGTGGTTTGGAGACCTCTCTCCTCTGAAGATATCCCAGAACACTTTGGCTTTGCAGCTTTCCTTAAAATACTTTTCACGTTAAATGCATATGGAGTTACAGAAATGAATTGCGCCAGTCCTTATCTTGTGGAGTCAACATTCAAGGCTACTGCCAGCTAATTATATTTTATTACTGGAGACTAATCAGGCTAGATGCTCAGCACAACCCTGGGCTATGCTTTTAAGGCATGTCTTTTTAAGCAAACCCTGTTTGTTCAATGATTTGAGAGAATGAACTTATGTAAGATTGTGCATTTAGTTAAAAAAAAGGAAAAAAAAAAGGTGGCAAGCTTGTTGGATTAGGCAGCAAAGCTCCCTTCAGGAATGTTGAGTTTTAACTATAAAGTATGTGTGAGGTCAGGCATTTATTTCAAAGATTAATTGAAGATTAGGTTCCTGTGAACTCCATTTAACCTGCATTTCTATTCCTTTCTGTACAGCAAAAAAAGCCTTACAACTCGAACCTCCTTTCTGTTGTTCTATTTTTTCTCCTTACACAGCATAAAGCAGTGAGGTTTACAAGAAGTCTGTGTTTGTGCAGAATTCGTACTGAGTGTGAAACCTGACCTCAGAGCTAAACCCTCAGTGTACTCCTTCAAATATGCTCATGAGGAGTGATTTGGTTTGATTTAAACCAATTTTAATGGAAGCTTTCTTAATGCTTATGCTGGCCATAGGCATGATGCGTGTTGTAATGGGGTGGTTGTGCTGTGCTCCAGTGTTTTGTGAGAGGAGGAAATCAGTGCCTCGTTTTCTGTCTCTCCCTCCAAGGCTCTCAAGGGAGGCTCTCTGTTTTGTTTCTCTCCAGGGGTCTGGGCTGGAGGATAGCAGCAGGAGGTGACAGCTGTGTCCTGTGCTGTTCTCCAGGCAGCTGGAGCCCCGGGGGAAGCAGGCAGGAGCGAGCCCTCACTTCCCTTTGCAGCAGGAAAGCAGGTCCCCGTGTTGCAAGGGGAGCTGCCTGTGGTGGTTACGGCCTTGGTGTGGCAAAAGCCAAAGGTCCCCAGCTTGATTTGCTCTGTTTGCTCCCCCAAAAGCTCCTCTGCTGGGAGTTTTGGTGCTGCCCTGGCACAGGCTCGTGTGGTCCTGGCAGGGTGGATGGTTTCCTTCTGTGTGTGCACAATGGAGATGAGTCAGTGCCCCAGTGCAGTGCTGGGTGCAATTGCTGCTGCTGCACTTCCACATCCAGAAATGCTGCAGGGGCCTGATGAGCCTTGACAGCAGACAACGAGAAACAAGACTGGTGGTGTTAACACGTGGCTTTGCACATCTCAGCTTTGTTCGATGTTTTCACTCAGCACTGAGAGAGCAAAGATGACTTTTATTTGTGTGTTTCTTCTAAAAGACCGAGGAAGTTGATGTTACCTAGATGTTTTCTGTGGAACTTTTCCTTATAAGATGCCCAGATGTAGTCCTGAAAAGGAGAATGTAGCTGGTCTGACAGCTCATAAGGCAAACCTTTCTGTCATCTTGAAGTTACAGAACTAAAGACTTTCGTTAAAACCAAGTACGTAAAGTTGTGGTGAGAAGTATTTGTCAACTTTCTTTCTTCTTCTATTGCAACATCTTTAGCCACATTAGGGCTCGCTACAAATGACTGATTCTTGGTTTGAAAAGTGCTTTTACATCCTTCCCAGGAACTCCTTCCAAAGTGCCTACCAGTGCTTTTTCATTTTGCAGTTTGGCTGGTCGTTTCCAGCTCTTCCTTGTCATGGGTAGGCATACAGACAGCCAGTGGTTTCCTGACAAGGGCTGTTTGCCTGGCTGCCTTTTTTTCCAAAAAACATTGTACAGATGTGTCTTTACAGCTGAAGAGCTGGACAATGTGCCAGACAGACTGTTGGGATACTGAACACAGCGCCTTGGGCAAACATGGTACTTCCCTTCAGAAGAGACAATGGCTGTGGTATTGAGTGTTTGTTTAGGGAGAAGTGACTGGTAATGTGCCTTAACAGCAAAGGCTTTAATAATTTGAGTGCTTTTAGCAATTTTTTAAAAATTTTAAGTGCTTGAGCTTTTGGCATCTGGTACACACAAAATACAAAGTCTTTTTACATGTTCATTGTTGCTCTAAAAGAGACTTATTTGGTGTCAGACCCGGATGCAAGGATTTCACTGTTTCAGGTTTATAATGCAATTTTCTGCAGAAAAAAAAAAGAGGAATTGGATGAGTGATCAGTGAAAGATAAAAAGGGCATATGATGGAGAGAGCTGGTGTTAGTCACTGGATAGCGTAAAAGGAGTACAAATGCTTGTGTCAGAATTATTCTGAGATCTGTGGGTGAAGTGCATGGGGTAAGAGAAAAAAAGGGGAATTAACAAGATGATTTCCTGCATTACACACAGTGTCTTAGAGTGAAGCAAGAGCAAGCAGTTTCCAGGGAGGGTCTCAAACCACTCAGAGTGCTGGCCATGAAATTCCTGCTGCTCTCCTGGTTGCTGTCTCTGGAGAGCCAGTGTGTTTGGCAAACACCAGAGAAGTTTCAGAGCAGCCCACGAGAGGATCCAGCCAGGTGGGCCCAGAGCCTCCTTCCACCAGAAATCCATGACTTCTTAAACAGTAAAGGTAGTGATGCCCTAGAAGCGATTTGTAGTGCAGATGCAGAAACACAAATGGTGATGCTGGACCAGATTGCCAGCACATGGTCTGCAGGCAAGGAGGGGACAATAAGGAACAACATAATCTCCTGCCTAGCAAAGTTTATTCTGAAATCAAGTATTTGCCAATAGCTTGTGTGAGCACCTAGGGCTCATAAGTGCCAGACACTGCTATCTATCTCGCCTGTCCACATCTGGAACTTAGGGCAAGAGGTCTCATGTCCTTTGCCTTAATGTAAAAAAATACATAAAAAGTATCTAAAAGTTGCTGAGTATGTTACTCGTGTGAGATTGTCCTGTGCTGGAGAAACCATCCTATAGAAAAACAGCTGTGTCCAATACCTGGGTAAGTGAGCTTGAACCAGCCACATATAACACCAACCAGTTTGCAATGAAAAAGATATTCCTGGAGAAGCTGGGGAGGAACAGGGCACCAGGCTTTGCTTTGAAAGCATCTGTCCCACCATTCTTCTGTCCCTTTTTAGTTCCTTGTGATTTTAGGGGTGTTTTTCCAACAAGCCACTCTGTGAAGGGGACTCCTGCCCCCTCACTCCACTGTGCAGGTCCTGCTAGTGTTGTGGTGCTGCTGCTGCTCTGGGATGAAGTTTTAAAGGATGGGCAGCTGCAGAAATTGCTCCCTAATCAGTAATCAGAGCTTGGCTGACGTGTTGTGTCTTAACAAGTTGTCACTTTTAAACCGTAGTCCTAAATTTGCTAACCAAAACCCCCTGCTTCAGACAAGGAAGCAGAGAGCATCACACCTCCTAGCACTGGGGAAAGCTGCTTTTTTCCACCTGAAGGACAGGCCCCCTTCATGGTTAATGTTTCTGGCAGAGAAGGGAGATTGCTGATGGAGAAAGGCCGTTCCCCTTCCTGTCAGTTGGTGGCTGTGTCTGATCTCGACGCAGCTGTGGCTTTCCATCGAAGATCTCTGCCCGTGGACTTGGTGACTTTAATCATGGGAAGAAACAAGGAGCTGCTCTCCTGTGTGATCTAGATGACAGCAAGTGACTGATTTCTGTGTGATGAGCGTTAGAACTTCCTTAGAAGATCTGAATCTTATCTTCATGGGCCAGGTCCTGATAGTGCCCTTGGAGGCAAGAGGTGGTGGCACGAGAGGCTGAGGGTGCCACGTCCTGCAGTGCTGATGGGCCAGGATGCTCTGGGTGCAGGGGGGAACACAGGGGTCAAATGCTGAGCTCAGATGTGACCCAGCATAAGAATTAATTTTTACTCAGGGCTGGATTTAGAAATCCCCTCAGGAGGGCCCAAACCTCCCTCCCAGGGTTGCCAGCTCTTTGCTGTTTTGAGGCAGGATACATTTTGGTTTTCAGTCACCAAAGGTTGGTTGGTTGAACATGAGCTGGTGGCAGAAAGTGTCCTTAAATCTAGCTGGGCTGCCTGCCTGAAGGGGAGCTCACTTCTGAGGGGCATCAAGATGATTTTGGGGCATTTAACAGAGAAACTCATGGGTTCTCCCTAAGACGGATCAGTGTGCTCAGGGCCCATTGGATGTCACAAATCTCACCCCACCTCAGCAGTGAGTTTCAGGGAACAAACCTGTTCTGCCTTCCCAAAAGACAATATGGGCAAAACAAAGGCTCCTTGTGCTGAATCCAGCTGCCCTTCAGCTCTCAGCTCTCCCTGTGCTCAGTCTGACCTGTATGTTTTTTTTCTGTTGCCATCATTCTCTCTTAACTCCTGATTCCAACTCTGCTTGTAACAGATGTACCAGCTGCTCCCCGGATCGGTGACCTGTACAAAATACACATTTCCACTTTCTCAGTGGAGCAAATAAAATGCTGAGCATCACAGGCAGGGCCCAGCACTTTGGGACCCCCATCTGCTGCTGTTTGAGGGGTGTAGGGGTCAGCTTGGATTCCCACAGAAGCCAGACCGAGCTCCCACCGGCTAGGGCAGGGGAAAACCTGACCCCTGAGAGCAGAGAGAGCCCACAGCAGTTAGGTTTGATCTGATTTCTGAGCAGCTACGGATGAGAAACTTCCTTATCAGGACCCCCTGCCCGGACAGATAGTGCCTCGCCTGGAGCCTCGCTGATTAGCGCCGGCCCCGTCGGTGTCCCTGAGCCCATCTGTCCGTGTGGCTGCTGGGTAGAAATACAGGCTGCCAAGCAAACCTGTGCTGTCTGACACGGCTAAGTCTGACCACTCCTCTGGATCAGGTGCTCTGTCAGCGTTTACCTGGGCTAGAGCAGAGCAGGGGGTGTGTCCAAAGAATTGCCTGAAACACCCCCAAAATGCCCCTCTGGTTACTACTGGCACTTTTTTTTTTTGCCCTCATCAGCAGAATGGATGTCCTCATTCCAGGCACTCCTGCAGTGTGGTGCATGTTTAGTGATGGTACTAAATTAGTCTTTACTCCTGAAGGCAGTCTGGAGATAAAACAGCTCTGAGAATTGCGACTAAGGAGCAGTTTATCACTGTAGATTTTGAAATGTTTGTTATAACTTGGGGTCTACTCCCAGATTTTTCAGGCACATAATGAAGAGTCCTGGGTGTCTCGTCAAGGGGCTGGGTGTACAGTGTGCCAGGGCAGCTCCCTCCCTCTGCCTGATCCCCACTCCTAAAATTAATGACTTAGAAAAATGCAAAGCAAGAGCTTTACAGGTTAAGAAATCTGCTTTGCATGTCATTTGAAAATAATGGCAGCACTTGAGTACAGCAGCAGTAAGCAATGCTCTGGGAGCAAGCTGTGTTCTCAAATACCTGCTCCTCATTTATTTTCTTCTTTTTGCAGACCTATTCTGTCTGGGTATTTAATCATGCAGTCTATATACACAGGAGTATTATCCTATGAATCTTCCTTGCAGATTATGGAAGGCAGATTTGAGGTAGCTGACATAAGTATGGTGACTGTCCTCTCCTCTGTGGATTTAAAATATTTGACTTAAAATCCTGTTTCTCTTAAACTCTGCTAGTTGTGCCATGGCACATTTCAAGGTTAATGTTCTGATATAGTATAGTTCATGTGCTGTTTTCTGTTTTAAAAAAGTGTGTTAACTTCCAACAGTTTGTGGCCTTTAGCCCAAGCAGAGATTTTTTTATTTGAGCTGATTATTTCCATTTTATGTCCTGAGTGGTTTATAGGTGGTGTTCCTCAGGCATCCCATGACACTCCACAAAGGGCATGCTTTACCTTTAAGACTTGCTTATCCCAGACTGTTTCAGATCCAGGTCTCCAGTCATTTTCATGTTTGTAGGAAGGTGGAAAGCTCTTTGTTTGCCAAGTGCAGCAGGGTGCAGGCATCAGTGGAGTGCTGCAGGACAGGAGATGGGCACAGGCTGACCCTCCCTGCAGGACTCAGGCCTCCCTTACACGGGTGGGAGTGAAAATTTGCTTTGGTTTTCCTATAGTTACCCATTGTTAAGCGGTCTCATTTCCTGGGGTGTGCTGCTGACACAGAAGAAAATAACAAAACTGTGTGGCAAAACTGCCAGTACTACAAGTTCCCCCATCAGCTGATGGTACAAGACAGATAACTCAGCACTGTGAGATCCCCCTCTAGATACAGTGAGGGGTTTGCAGCTCCCTCGGCTCTTGCAGGATCCCCAAACCCTCATGGTGGGCTTTGCATCCCGTGCCATGGTAGAAAATGCCCTGGGGTGGTGGGAAGGGTAAAGACAGCCAGGAGAGGGGGTGCTCTCCCTCATGGGAGGGTGTTTGTGCAAGCTGGAGGGGTGTGAAACGGGTCAGTGTGTACCCATGACCAGTGGAAAATGAGAGGTGTTATTGCAGGGGCAGTTTCCACAGCCTTCAGCAGGTGGAGGCTGATCACCTCCCCGCACGTGTTTGCCCAGCTTCCTATTGATGCTGAGACCTGCCTTAAACAAAGAGAAAAAACAGTTGATGCTAAAAATACAAAGTAGAAATGAGTTGGGTAAGAGTAACAACTGCACATGAATCCTTCCCCACCTGCTTGGTTGGAGTTTCTTGTTTTTCCTGTGCCAGACAATAACCCTGTGTGAAGAAGTTCATGATAAAGTGCATTGAAGCTGAACGTGCAACACAGTCCCTTAGCCTGCTGGTAAATCCCAGCCTGGAGAGGGGAGGGAGCTGCTGGAGGGGTCTCTCCTGCCACTTCATGAGGTTTTGGTGGAACACCTTGTCCTAGGGAAACTCACCTCTCAGCCCAGATACCCACCAGGGACCTCCGTGGACTTTCCACCCCATAAAAATAGATTTACCACAGACAACTCACACTATCAGCCTCAGCACCCAGTGCATCCAGCAGGTAATGGTATGACTGAGAAAAACCCCCACTGCTTTGATAACATTGTTGTTTAGGTAATTTATTCTTAAGCTAACTCAAGCCTGGATTAATCGCACCCAAAAAGCAAGCAAAAGCTACAAGCCAGGTGAAAAGCAGATTTCATTTGTCTGTCTATATAAGGGTTTCCATGGCTCTCCAGACAGGTTCCTTGTGGAGCCATGTGTGGTCCAAACCCTTTGCCATGCTCCATGGGCTGCTCCTGCCACACAATGATGATCTGGCCAAGCAATTCAACTATGCCCTTCCAGGAAAGGTGCTGACACACCTCTACCAGAATATATTCCCTAGCTTAATACATTTGTCTCACTTCTACTGTGAATATGGAAGATCCTGCTTTCAAAAAAAAAAACAACCCACAAAACAACAAAAAACCAGAACTGGCATGAGATTCCAGAGACAATTTACTCTTGTGGAAAAAGATGATTCCTCAGTCAGTGAAACGTGCACTGACTGCGAGTAACTCCCTCCTAACCATCCTGGTAGGCTGGCATGGGCTTGAGGCAGGCAAAAGCACTGCCAGTACCAATGCAAAAATGCAGTTGACTGAAAACTGGGGAACATTAAGCACTACTTTTTCTCTCTGGAGGAAACAGCAAATGCCCTGGCTCCCTCTGAGCATGGGGCAGGGGCTGGGTGGGATGGCCTGGACCACAAGCTGTGCCAGCAGCACCGCCTTCAGTCCAGCTGGTGGGTCCCGGGTTTGCTTTTCTCCCTGGGCAAAGGTGGGGATTAGGGCAGAGGGGATTTTTAATTTGGAGGCCAGAGCCCTGGGCTTTTCTGTACATGTCTCACTCCCGTCAGTCAGGAAGCGGTGACGCAGGTTATGGGTTGGGTTTGGGGTTTTGGAAACCTTTTCTAAAAGTCGATCTCCTCACTGCGCCGTGTTTCTGAAGTGTGAAGCCGTGGTGGAGGCTGGTTGCGAGCAGAGGGATGCCAGCCAAAATGCACCTTCTTATCAGATGTAACGGGAGGATTTTCCTGGCTATTTGTTTAATCCTCTTTGTGGGATACACAGCACAAGGTAAAACAGGGCGGTTGTTCTCTCCGTAATCCTCTTTCTGGGCTATGCAGTGTAGGCCAAACAGGCAGCCTCTGAATTTTTCAAACTGGCCTTCTTTTGGGGGTAATGAGATCTACTCGGAAAATCTCTTTTGCTAATATTTAATTTTCTGGAGGGAGAATGGTAAGAAAAGGTGCTTTTTTGCAAGTGGAGCATTTCAATGTCCCAGCCCTTGTGAGAAAAGACTTCATAAAGTATGCTGCTGTATGTGTGTGTATTTTCAGTCTATAGATTTTAATATATCTTTTTCTAAATGTCCCTTTCATAATGATCTGGTTACTGCTGTTACTCAGTTATGTAGTTACAGACAAAGCATGTAACAGTTCCCATGTCATAACTCCTATGGTCTGCTTTCTTGGGGGAGCGGGAAAGGAAACTACTTGTAAGTATGAGGAAACCAAACGGTTTATTTGTTACAGTATTGCAACACACAGCACTAAAACTACGAAAAGGAAATGTTGATTTAGGATGGCATGTGCCCCATGGATTTATTTCTCGTGAGAGAGAATGCTTTTCAAGCATGTAGAGTATAATTTGTCCATGAATAGAGGCTGTGATAGTGATAAACTCTCATTATGTATTACTACTCGGAGGCTGATCTTTGAGGCATTATGACCTGCTTTTTCTGTGTTGCTTATTTGTAAATTTTTCAGCTTCAGCTGCTTATTTTGTTGCGAATGTTATTATAAAAAGCTTTCTCAATAATAGAGTAAGAGAGGAAAATAAGTATGAAAAAGGAATATGCTGTAAAAGCATCAGGAAATTATACCCATGAAATCTTTTTTCTCTTACAGAAGAGTGTAGGAGGTAGCTGAAAGTCAAGCAGTACATTATGGAAATATATAGGGCAATAGAGAAGTGTAATTACAGAAAAATGATAGAATTACAGAAACTAGGAAAAAAATAGATGAAGTGTCCACAGGTGGAGAATGCACCAGGAGGCTTCAGAAAAAATTAATTACATGAGGCTGAGGGGAAGGACAAAATGCTGCTGCTTTTATCTTTACTGTGTGATGCTTATTTTAGCTTTTTGGTATTTTTTGAAGACCCACATTTCAGTGACAGCCCCAACCAGGCACCTGGGGAACACCAGAGCTGAAGAGGTGGGTTTACAAAACCCTGTAGTGTCTGGGAGACACCCGAACTGTCTCTCCTCTGGTGACGTGCTCTGAGAGCCTATGTAAACCCCAAACCTGCTCCCGGGGCACACTTCAAGTTTCCAACCTCCCCACCAAGCCTCATCCTATTGAACTCAGAGGGGCAGAGCCAGCAGAGGAAGGGACAGTAGATGAGCCAGCCCTCTGCCAGGTGCCTTGTCCCCAGAGATTTTCACTTTGTTTTCACATACCTCCACCAGCCTCAAGGAGAGCTGCAGGCAGCCGAGCCCGCAGGTCCCTGTGGATGTGCCATGCCCTGAGCCTTGCAGTGTTTTCCCACGGGATTTTCCAGACTTCCTGGTGCTGTGTGCGAGGTGTGCCTGATGTGTCTGATGGCAAAGACGCCACTTAGAACATCAGTAGCCATTTTAAGAAAAGTCCTTCAGGGTTAGTTCGGCTCTCGGTGCTTGAGCAATCAGGGCCACACAAATTACTTCCCTCTGCTCCTTTAAGCTTTACTGGATGCTCATGAAGCTAACAGGACCTGGTGAACAACATCCTGGTCCTGGTGAATAACGCGTGGCTGATTCCCTCAGGTGCCCCGACGCAGAGGGCAAGGTACAAGAGGGTGAGGTGCCGACCTGACGCCTGGTCTGCCAACTGCATCGAGGAGCAGGGGCCCTGGTTTTACCTGCCCACTGGTGGGGCCAACAGGATCCTTCCTCCCATGGCAGACCCGTCCCTGTAAGTTCACTTGACACACATCTCTCATTAATGACAGCACCCCAAAACGCCCTGTCCTGGCAGGCCTGCCACAGCGTGGCTCGCCCGTGGTGGCACGAGGCCTCGGTTTGTTCCCTTCGGAGGTGACCATGGCACTCTGCATTGCAGGATGAGGCGGTACCAGGAGCTGGGTGACATATTCCCCCTCTCGGATGAGGAGTCTGGCTCTGGGTCCAGCGTCCTGGCCGGAGCAGAGCCGGCCTCGGGCTCGGGGCTTGGTGACAGCGACAGCTTCTCCGAGGAGAAGCCACCCGTGTCCCAGGAGAGCCTGCGGGACATCACGCTGCAGGAGAGGCTGTCCCAGGAGGATTTGCTCCTGTAGGGCTGCAGGAGAAGCTGTCCCAGGAGGATTTGCTCCTGTAGGGATGGAGTTGTCCCTCATGTGCTGCTCCCTCGCCGAGTCCTCCCCACAGCCCCACACGACGGCCGCAAAGGGGGTTGAAACCAACGCCACATCAATAAAAACTTTGCCTTAAGTTCTCTATGCTTTCACTCACTCCAAACGCTGTTGTTCTGTCTGAACTGTCTTTTTCACGTGTGGGTGTGGGGGGACCGCCACCCCAACGGGGGGGCCAACAACAGTGAAGGGGGAGCTCATCGCGCTCTGGGGGGATAAATCCCAACGCTCTGCGCTCCGGGGGCCGCCTCTCGTTTGACAGCACTCCGTGTATGTGGGGAACACCCGCAGGAGAGCCCTCGGGGAGCAGATTTCCCACAGACAGCGATCGGCTCAGGGGACATTCCCCCCCCCCCGGCCACGCCGTCCCTCCCGGCCGGCAGGCGGCGCCCTCTGCCTGAGGGGGGAGTCACGTGAGGGGGTGTGGCCGCCGTGAGGGGGGGAGTGGGCGTGGCCNTGGCCGCCGTGAGGGGGGAGTGGGCGTGGCCTGGGAAGGCCGTGAGGTCACATGACCAGGGGCGCGCGGCCGGGGGCGCTG
>WBMV01000772.1:225244-266628 GCA_013396655.1 Campylorhamphus procurvoides | reverse complement strand
TGCAGCTGGGCGACACCCCGAGCGGCTCGGACCGTGCCATGGAAGGAGCAGGGAATTTCCCCCTGGGCCGGGGGAAGAGCCAGCAAGACTGAGCACAGCAAATCCTTCTCTCTCGAGCTAAATAAGCAGCATTTTCCTCCTCCACGCACCTTCCTGGGCACCCCCTTTCAGGCCCCTCTCCACCCCCCAGGCACGATCCAGCTCTGCCCGTGGCTTTTCCCTGCGGGCTGTCAGCAGCTTTGCCAGCTCCCTCTCGGAATGGGAAGCGGCCAAAGCAAGCAGAGATACCTGAACCTGCCATCCACCCACTCCTTGTCTGGTCTCAAGATGTTTCAAAGCTCTCCCTTTCTATTTCTATCCTCATTGTCATCCTCCTTTGAGAGGAAGGTCTATTATTCCCCTCCTCCTTTTCTCTCTACAAAAATGGGACATTGTTTCTTCTTTCTTTGATTTAAAAGCCAAAAACAGTTATAGGAAACTGTTCAGCAGATGTTTTACAGTATGAACCTAGAGAAAAAAATTTCAAGAAAAAATAAAAGCTCTCGGATTTTGCTTGAGGATCTATATTTAGCCTAATGCTTCCTCCCATTCAGGGTTTGTGTTGGCATAGACAAGGCGTAGGTTTAAGCCCTTTGATTGTAGTATTTATTTTATTTCTCTCATTTGCTGCATCCATTAAAAGCTGGAGCTCACTGCACGAGCTAACGAAGCTCATTCAGGGAGGAGGTAAATCCAGCTTGTGCTGGGTTTCAGAGAGGTCCCTTTCAGCCCACAGATGCTCAGGGTGGGCTTGGAACAAAATAATTCCTCATCCTTTTTGCATTAGGATAAGCAAGGCTGTGTCCGTGCTCATGGCAGTGCCCAGGGCTTGTGCCCAGGGTGGCCAAAACTAAATGAAACTCCCAGCTGAGGTTTATAAAGTCTCAGAGGGAGATTTGCAGGGACTGAATGCAAATGTGAGCTCCAGTTCCTCTGGATGTGCTGGAAACGGCATTCCCTGTTTTTTGGAAAGGGCTTCAGTCGGGACAGCCAAAACTCATCCCACAAACCTCCCCCGGGCCAGGCTCCTGCTGACTTCAAAAGCCCCAAGATCTCCTGGACAAGGACAAGGTCACTGTCACAACCATGTCTGTTCCTTCTCAACCAGGAGCAACCTCAGCTTTGCACCCAGAGATGATGCTGTGGGTGGGAAATAAAACACCATCTGCTCCCTGCAGGTCTGAGAAGGGCTGGGCAAGAAGGGCATCTCCCCCTGTGAAATCCAACCCCTGCCATCCATGAGTACCCTGGGCCCAAATGCTCGCAGGGCCACTGGGCAAAGCAGACACAGGAGGAAAAACAGAGGAAAATCAAGGCTTGGATCTCTCCTGAGGGACTGAGAGGAAGCTGACGCTGCATTATCCCTGCCTGGTGCAGGGTGAGGCATTTCCCATCTGGGAACAGCCCTTGGAGCAGCAGTGACAGCCTGGTGACGCTGCTCCACAGGGCTCTCCATCAGCCCTTCCTGTGAGTCGGGCTCCCCTTCTCACCCACTCCCAGCCTGAGCCAACCTTTCCACATCCCACTGCGGGGCATCCGGGTGCAGCTGCCAGCTGTGCCAGGGATGTAGAGGGGAAACCTCAGGGGACACCTACCAGGATGTAGGTTCCTGCAGGCTGGCACTCCATGGGTGCCCCCATTTGGGCAGAGGATCTGCAGACAGTGGAAGGTGGATAACCACTCTGGAGACACTGGATCAGACTGCCCAGAGATGCTGGGGCTGTCCCATCCCTGGAAGTGTTCAAGGCCAGCTTGGATGGGGCTTGGAGAAACCTGGGCTAGTGGGAGGTGTCCCTGCCATGGCAGGGGGTGGACTAGGTGGTCTTTAGGGTCCTTTTCATCCCAAACCATTCCATGAGTCTATGGCAGGAGTTTCAAGGGCACAGAAGATTCATGTCAATGAATATACAGCTCATTTAGCAATTAGTCCAGAAATCCTCTTCTCCTAATGGAGAGTCAAACTTAGGACTGAAATTAAAGCCTGTACTTGCTCCCTATTGGAAGTTTTCACTGAGAAAAAGCCACACTGGGACCTTACTTCTCAGGCCATGAACCCAAAGTGCCCCCACCATGGGGGGAGATGCAGGTGGGTCCCAGGTGGGAGGGCAGGGAGGAATTAATCAGTGCTGGGACGTGGGTGACAGTGGGCACCACTGGCAGTGATCTGGGCTGTGGATTGGAAGTGGAAATCAAAGCTGTGTTTCCAGACATTAATGCCTTGTTTGTTGTCTAAGAGGGTGGAAAACCAGAGAAAAGCTGAGGCCCAAATGGCCAATGGGGCACTGTTGGTGCAGCTTCTAAATAGTCTGAGTTAGAGAGACAGAGCAATTAAAAAGGCAAACTCACCCAA
Source organism: Campylorhamphus procurvoides (assembly GCA_013396655.1). Taxonomy (NCBI): domain Eukaryota; kingdom Metazoa; phylum Chordata; class Aves; order Passeriformes; family Dendrocolaptidae; genus Campylorhamphus; species Campylorhamphus procurvoides. The sequence goes on along the minus strand of WBMV01000772.1, from coordinate 264,239 downwards.
ATTCATGGGCCGAGCTCTGGGGTGCTGGAAGGATAAAGCTCTAATTCATGGAAACCTCTTTGGCTCCTTTATTTAGGATTTCTGCATGTTATACATGCAGACAAGCAGGAATGTCATTTTTTCCAGACTGCTTTTTGCATAAATTAGGATTGTTTGCTGTTCATCAGCTGACCCTGCCATGACCCCCTCCCCTCCATCCCCTCCATCCCCCCTCTCTTCCAAAGCCCCCCAGGTCCATGCCAGCTCCTGTGGAATCTCTGAGGGCTGGCAAGGGGAAAGGCAGGTTGGTGGCTTTTTTGGGAACTGCATTAGGGATAGGCAGGTTCCTGAAGCTCCAAGAGCAGGTTGTAGGACAAAGGGAAGGGTTCTCCCCCTCCTGGGTAGGTGTTCTTGCCCTGGCACTCCTCGAGGCTGGATGCTGCGATGTGACCATGCCCAGGAGATGTGAAGGTCTCCAGAAGGCAGCCTGGATCCTGCTGGGAAGCTGCTGGGCCCCGGGAGCGCTGATAAATGGGATGCTGCTGCTTCCCCTCCCACCCACACACTTCCACTTTCACTTCACATGTGGGACCCAGCGCTGCCATTCCCAGCCTGCCCATAAATAACCTCTCCATCACCAGGCCACGGAGCCTGCTGCATTTAACATGCCTTGTTTATCCTCTTTCTTCCTCCTGGAGCTCTTGGTGTCCTTCAGGGACCCCTCTTGGGGGTTGTCACCTGTGTCCTGTTCTCCTGCCTGAGCTCCCCTGATGACCAGAGGAGGACACAGAGGAGAATCTGTCCAAACATGCTCAGTGGAGCTGGGGAATTAAATATGAAAAGACACAGCTGTTCTAAAAGCCTAATCTTTGTCACAGACAAACTTTCCTTGACCTGGAACCGTGTGGAAGATAAACAGAGAGGTAAAGGACATGTTAATAACTCATTTCCACAAAACCAAGCCTCACATTTCTGCTACTGGAATTTTTTCCCTCTGCTGCTCACTCTCACAACCGAAAGCATTTATTAAGCTACAGATAATTTTGCACTGATTTATTTGTGCAATTAGAGCGCTGAGGAATGTCCAGGTGGTGTTTCACTGGGAACATCATCACACAACTTCCCTGCCTTGCAGTTCCTCATGCAGAAAACCAGGATAACACTATTTTCTCTGCTGAGCATGTCCCTCACGCTCCTGGCTGGATGGTGGGACCCAGGAGGGCACAGATTCCAGCTGGCACCTCCTGAGATCATTGCACAAACCACTGACCCCTCGCTGTCCTCGGCTGTGTGTCTGTCAGCTGATGGAGAACAAAAAGGTCAGTTTGATAATGAAAAAAGGCCTCAAGAAACAGAGAGTTTCCCAGGTTTCTCAGCTCCCCATGGAAGCCAAATGCAGTGAAATCTCTTCATTCCTACGTCATCCAAGTCCTTTCTCCTCCTCACCCCCAGCACGGGGGCATTGCTGAAGCCCAGGGGCCTCAAAGGGTGTGCTGGGCTGGTCTCAAGACACAAGTCATGAAATGATGGCTGGGGAAAGGCAACTGCTCCCTTGCCCAGGCCTGGGATCACACACAGGGGTCAGGATTTATGGATGCAGCTCAGAGCTCTGTCCCTCTCTCTCCCCCAGACTCCGGAGCTCTCCAGGACCACCCTGAGAGGAGCCAAATGGAAGACCTGGGCTCTGCCTTTGCACTGACCCATGGAATCACAGAACCATTTGGGTTGGAAAAGCCCTCCCAGGTCCAGTCCAACCATTCCCCCAGCGCTGCCAAGGCCACCACTAAGCCGTGTCCCCAAGTGCCACATCCACACAGTTTTAAATCCCTGCAGGGAGGGTGATTCCATCCTTAGGGGCAGAGCAGGAGCTTTTTCACCTTCCCCGATGTTTTTGGAGGTGCTGTTTGCCAGCAGGGAGCACTTCCAAGCCCAGCACACTGAAGCCACCTCCAGGCACCTCCACCACAGCCACCAGTGCCCAAAGAGAACTGGGGACACCAAGATTTTGACTGGTGTCCTCAGAGAACCACACCAGCAGTACCAATAATTGCAGCTTCCCTCATTATCATCCCAGTTTAACCATAATAAGCTGCTTATTATTCCCAGGGTGGGTTTTATATGACGTTTTTACTGCCATGCTAATCTTATTTTTTGCACTAGAAGATGCAAAGGGAAAGCAGTTCAATGATCTCAATTCATCCTCTGTACTTTTGCACGGGCTTGAGAAGCAGTTGACTTTTTTCAAATGTCAAGATTTCTATCATGGCTTTGAATTTCACTACAGCAAGATGCAGGGACTATTTGAACAGATAAAAGGAAATAAAAATATCTCTCAGGTTTTTTTTTATCCCTGATGCTAATAATGAGTTAAGTAATAAAGAGCAAGTGATTAAGTGGCTTCTGAACTCATTTTGAAATCTGGCCAGATGTGTTTGAGCAGGAATTATTAAATGAAAGCATTTTTATAAATCTGATCTTTATTTATATGTCTTGCCTGGGAACAGAGCACTTCTGAAATCTGGCTTTATAGTCTTAGATTAAATGATTTTGGAGAAGGTTTATAATTTACAGTTTGAAGAAGGCATATATGATGAAATCCTATCTGTTTTCTGGTCTGAGTGTATCAGACAGTCCAATAAAAGACCCTTCTCCCAATCAACAGGCCAAATTTTTCTTGAAATGAGAGAATTGGTAAATGGTGACTGATTTTCCAGTTAATAATTCCATAAATGATAATTGATTTACCTTGTTCTTGTGGCTTCCAGGAGTCCCTGTGCATCCTTCCCCTGCAGTGTTACTGGTGTGAGTGGGGCAGGCACCTGCACAGTGGAGTTTGCAATGGCAACATTCCCATTGGCCCTCAGAAAAGGGATTAATTTTTGTGCTAACGAGGCAAGATTCATGAACTTGCATCTTAAGGGCTCATGCTGGTGATGTCACGGCTGGAACTTCCCTAGAGATGTTGCTTAACATCAGAGTTAGATCTGAGTGGAAATTCCTCACTTCCTCTTCCCGAATGCAAATATCATTAAATCCCAGAACGGTTGGGGATGGAAAGGACAGTAAAGATCATCTCATTCCACGCTCTGGACTGGGCAGGACACCTTCCACAAGTCCAGGTTGCTCCAAGTCCTGTCCAACCTGGCCTGGGACACTCCCAGAGATGGGGCAGCCACAGCTTCTCTGCCCAACCTGTGCCAGGGCCCGCCCACCCTCCCAGGGAAGAAAATCTTGCTGGGACTTGGTGTTATTTTGGGTTTTCTTTTACCTGTGTTTACAGCCATGTGCACAGAGCAAAGATGACCATGTTGCATCCCACCCAAGCCACTCTGACATCTTCAGGTGTTCCCTGTTTAAAGCCCATTCCCACACTGATCCAGTCTCCCTTACAGAAGTGAGATATGCCAAGTCTATGAGAATTATCTTGGTTAATATAAAGGTGATTTAAATGTAGCAGCTTGTAGCTTAAAATAGCATCACAAAAGTCACTTGTGGACCAGTTTAATCCTTCAGGATATTCCCATACGCCCCAAATTTCTTCTATTTTAGTGAATATCCTGTACCATCGCATTTTAGCCAAGATAATGGATATCCTTTATTCCAAGGGTGGAAAAACCTTCTCCTCCTGCTTTATAGGGCAGATATTTCCCCTCAGCTCGGACAGGGCATCCGTGGGCTCCATGCAAGGAGGGAATTCAGTGGATGTTGATCCCTGGCTCGCTGGATGAGCTCTGGTGGTGTCCCAGTTGGCTTTGGAGGCCAGGCAGCACTGGAGAGCCTCAGAGCCTGGAGTCCAGATGTGCAAGCTCCTGGGGGAGCCCTGCTGAGGCATCTGGGCACAGGCTGTGTCAGTGCCTGCATTTTGGGGAGGGGCAGCAGGGAATGTTGTGGCAGCTGGGCAAACCTGCTGCAGATTTACAAGCACAGGCAGCTCCTCCATCCAGCTGATCACCTTCTGCCAGGGCAAACAGGCTGGGAAGGTAAATCTCCAAATCAGGGATCCCTTTTTTTACTCCCTTGCACTGGGGTCATCCTGTAACACCAAAAAGCAGAGAGATTCAGGCACTCAGGATGGTTTTATTGATTCCTGCTTTGTTTTTCCAGTGTAATATGGAAATAATGATACTTAGAGATCCATAAAGGGCTCTGGGAGCTTATTACATGCAGCTCCTCAAGCAGGACCACAAGGATCTCTGCCTGGAAAATATTCTGAGGGCTGCAAGAGGGTGAGCTGTGGTTGGTGACACACAGGACTGTGCTGAATTTTGTCCAGGTGAGCCCCAGCTCCAGGATGCAAACCATGACCTTCTCCAGCTGCAGCCACCCTATGCTGCTCTGTTTCCATCCCAAATGGAGATAAGGATTTCTCAGGTTCTTGGGAAAGGCACCTTCCAGGAGGAGCTTGTGTGCCCTCACATTTAAGCAGCCCACTGGTGCACAACCCGTGAAACATTCCCAAGGCATCTCCAATTCAATAAAAACATTAATAACCACTTAAGTGAAACATTAAGGAGTCGTTTCATTTTTTTACGAGTACAAAGCAAACCCAAACCAGCTGGAATGGAAAGTACAAGGAGTTGGTGATAAATTCCATGAGCTGCCCGAAATTTAACCCGACTTCTTCTCGTGAGCTGAAACAACTGCTTGAGGTGACTGATGTGACAACAGTGAAACCAGTTTTCCACAGGACCAGATGATCTCCAAGGTGCCTCCCAACCCAAACCATTCCATGATTCCATGAGCTGAGGGAGGTGAGCTGCCTGCAGCAGCCACTGTGCTAATGGAAAAAACACCCGAAAGCAGAAGCCTCTCCATTTCCCAGACACCCAGTGGATTGCACAGCCATGCACAGAGCCAGTAATATATGGATTATTGCATCCAAGCAACTGTCCAGCCCAGGGAAAGACATCTTGTTTGCAGCTGCCAGAGAGGTTATCCCGGGAAGAGTTGCCCAGATAAAAATTGATTGCTGGATTCATTCCACTCCTTTGGTGCTCAGATGTGACAGAGCCTTTGTACCAAAGCCCAGGAGGCTGGAAACCTTCCTGAGAAGATGGGAACCCTGTAAATAATTTCCTGTGTTAAAAGAACTACAAGAGGGATCCGTGCCTACGGCTGCGAGTTCAACAGGTAACGTGTGTTCGGGCCACGTGGAGCTGTGTGTTTGTAAGTTCAGGGCTAAAGGAGACACTCATTCATCATTTGGGAGCTTGAGAAAGTCCAGAAGGACGTGGTAATAGTTTTATGTGCAGAAATAATGGGGTTTTCTTGCTATTTGTCACTCTGCACATTCAAGCAGCATCCTGGATGGGGATGGGGGAGAACAGGAGGGACCTTTATGCCTGTGGACACTCGTTTTGCACATTTGATTTGGTTGCTGGCGGTGCCACAGGAGCCCTTTGCAGGCAGAAATTAACACAGCCTTGGTTTGCACTTTGCAAACGTTCACTTGGCTGATATTACCTAAAACACCCTGTTTGGACTGGAAAAGGGTGTCCCCAGGAGTTATTTTCCCCCTCAGCCTGATCCTTCTGCCTGGATTTCCAGTGCCAATGCTCAGATGTACGGGCTGCACTTTTTGAGTGGGAGGGTGCTGCAAAATTCCCTGGAAATGTGTAAACACCCTACAGGCAGAACATTCTGGTGTCAGTGCACCAGGGCACTGAGGGCTCAGTCCCATGGCTGGGTTCTCTCTTCTGCTGTTATATTACAGGCTTTGCTCTTAGGATCTCCAGGCAAAAGCCCAGCAGCTGCTTCCAGCCTCCCGTTTTGCCCATCAGCAAAGAGTCCTGGAACAGCACTCATGGAACCCTTGGAGTTTGGGCAGGGGATCAGGCAGAGCTGCTACAGGCTGGTGGGGATCTGTGCTGGAGCACGACAGGATTCCCAGCCTGGAGCCCTCTCCTGGAGGAAAAGGCAGCTTTGCTGCCTGGAGAGCGAGAGCGGGAGAGGCAGGATGGGCAAGTCCTCCTGCATCCAGGATTTGGGGGTGCCACTGGCGTTTTGGAAGCCCCTGGGCAGGCTGTGAGGGTCGGGCAGGCTGAGCAGGGGAACAGAGGGGTGTTTGGAGAGGGCAGCCCCAGATCCTGCTCTCCCAGAGCCTCTGGATAATTCACATGGACATTATTGGAGTTATTGCAGTGCAACCTGTGGTTCTGCCCCCCTGCCTTGTCCTGCCCATCTGGGAAAGGGATGTCCTGCCCTTTTGGTCCCTGCAGCCTTCTCCTCTCCAGGGAGCCCCGAGACCCCCCTGCCACCTGCCTTAAGAGCAGTTTTTGGGGTGATGCGGGTTGGGACCATCCTCTGTCAGAGGAGGGAGCTGATCCAGCGGCTCCCAGGGCTGCCCCAGCATCTCCCCTCTCTGGTACCTCATACAAGGGGCGACTCCTTCCACCTTTATGACTTGAAAAGGAATCAGCAGCTCCCGGGGCATTTCTTGGGCATGCCTAACCCCAGAGGCACATGCCAAGGGGATTTAGGGTGCTCACCAGGCTGGATCCGTCCCGGGAGGCAGAAAGCACCGATGCCCTGGGATATTCAGTGGAGCAGGGAAGGCTCCTTTTTGGAGGAAAGAGCAGCCTGTGCCATAAAGCACCTCCAGGCAGAGGCTGGGCTGAGGTTGGGGGGTCAGGGCTGGATAAACCTCACCCTCTGCCAGCCTTTAGTTTAACCCCTGGGCGAGAATAAACTGCATCCACAGGATTCGTGGGGCTGGAGCAGCCCTTCCCAAGCAGGCTGAAAGGCTCGGATCCCCTTCCAGGACACGGGACCCCAAGGCCAGCCCTCACCGGGGGGTGCAGGGCAGTGCCCCATCCCCTCCTCCGCCCCCCGCCTGTTCGGTGTGCCCACCGTGGGGACATGTGCCAGAGGTGGCTCTTTCCTGGCTGGCGGCTGAACTCGCCTCTCCCCGCGCCCTGGGTGCGGGGCTGACCACTCCCCCTCCCTTTGAATAGGCAGCCCTGCTGCAAACACCATGGTATTTCCATCCTCTCCGGCTCCAGCGCAGAGGATACGCCAGGTAGTTGGGAAGAGAGCGCAGACAAGGGTGGGAAGCCGTGGAGGACATAAGCTATTCCCCGGCTCTTCCAGCGAAGTCGTAAGTGGTGGAGGGGAGAGAGGCTCTTTAAACTCTTTCTGTGGGTTGGAGGTACCTGTGGTTTTTCAGGACATCTCGGATTTGGTTTGTTGGTCGTTTACTTTTCCTCTCTCCATGTCCAGTTTTATCCAGCAACTGATTTGTGTGTTTGCTACTGCAGAATCTTATATTAATGTCTGAGCTGATGCTTCCCTTTTTAAAAAAACCCTTTTCTAATACCAGGTATATAAATTTGATATGATATTTAGGAAAATAATATTATTTTCCTCATATAGGTAGAAGGATGTGCCTTGGCATTAGTACAGTGGATTAGATTTGCAGTTCCTTTTATGTTTTGAGTTGTAATTTGGTTTGGGTGGGGGTTGGTTTGTTTTTGCTGCGAGGGAGGGGACAATCAAAGTGCCCGGGGTCGGATGCTCCCTCCCCACAGACACAGAGAGGCTGAGTCCCGCTTTGGAGGGATGCTTGGATGGGCTTTGCTGTGACACCTCCGTGTGTTTTCCACAGCAGTGCCGTCACCTGAAGGGCAGAAAGTGCCACAGGTGCGAGTTTGTGCTTTTGGGAGGGACCGGAGTGTGACAGCGCCAGGGATGCGCTCCGTGCCGCTGCCACTCCCTTGGCAAAGCCCTGCTCCCCAAGGCAGGCACTGGGGAGTCCCTGAGGAGTCCAGCCAAGGCCTTCCCCCTTCCCATGAGTCTCTAAATCATTGCTTTGCATGTGGCCACTCATTTGGTATTACAGTTACCATCCACTTCCCATCCTGTGCTGTCAACTGACACCTTTGGGGGCTGTGGGCTGGGTCCGGAGTGGTTTCCTGCTACAGGCTATTCATGCTGCTTCGAATCCCGCTGGTTTTTAGGCTTTCCCCTGCCTGTCATGTAAATCATTTTCTGGCAAGCCTGATTTTTTTGGGCTCCCCAGCCATTTTTGCCTTGGGCAGCAGGGGAGAGCCCCCCTCACCCAGGGGCTGGGAGGTGTGTGGGTGCATTTTGTGTTCCCAGCACTGGGGTATGTGTGTGTGTGCCCCTTCCCTGCAGAGCTTTGGGGTACCACATGCTCCTCCAAAGCAGAAAACTACTTCCCTCTCTATACATCTGGCCCAGAGAAATGAAGGGTAACCTCACTTTTCGCAGCAGTTTGGACACCTGCTGAAGAAAGGGACTTGGATTCTCAAAGCACCACCAGATCTGGGCAGGCTGGTCCTGCTGTGGGTCCTGCAGGGATTCTGGAGCACAACCCGGAGATCCCAGCTGGGCTCTCAGTCCCTGGCCAAGCCTCTGGGCCACGGCTGAGGTCTGGCTCTGTGGGATGGGGAACGTGTGCTCCTTGTGAGGTCAGAGCCTTCCCTGGGGCAGGGGATCCCTCCGTGGACAGTGGGGAACCCACGCCGTTCTCTCCCTTTTGTTCTGCCCCATGACACTGTGCTATAAGTCTGCCACTTCACAGGGGGAAATTCGGGAGTGAAATAACAGATGACCTAATTAACCCTCCCTTCACATCTTCCTGCAGTTGCAAGTAGCTGCTGCGATCTGGCAGAGAGCAGGATGATTTAATAGCAGCAGCCTCTCTGCTTTAGCATCCCACCCAAACCCCTCTCCGTGCCACGACCTGGGCTGTCAGCTCTCTGTAGATCTGCTGCGGCTCTTCGTGGTGCTGTTATTTTAGCTTAATTATTAATTAGCAGCCTAGTAATTGATGCGTGAGCAGGGGAAAGGAGACGTCTAAAGAAAAAGCAGTTTACTACAAGCCCAGAGAGCAAGGACTCGTGGGCACATGTGTGTGAGAACCATGCTGGCACTGTCACCCCTCCCAGCTCCAGTTTGTCCAGCCAAATGGGAAGGCTCTTGAGATCCCATCATATCTCCCTCACATCTGACAGACACCGAGGGCAGAGATAGCGCAGCGTTAGAGCAGGCAGGGATGTGCTGACAGGCGGCCCCTGCCCCATCCTTCCCAAAAAGCTCCTCAGGACACGCTAATCCGGGGGCAATCACCGCCCTGCAGTTAAGATAGTGCTCTGATCCTCTCCCCCTCACTTTCCCCGGGTGACCTCAGCCAGGTCCTTTAACCTCTCGGAGTATTTACAGCGGGCGCAGAAGGGCAATTACCGCTCTATTTACCATTGTTACCCTATTTACTAGCGCTTCTCTATTTGCCTTTGTTATTCTGTTTACTATTTACCGCTGCTACTCTATTTACCACAGCAGCATTTACTGCCCTGCCCGCTTACCCTTCAGGAAACCAGGTGTTATTTTAGGAACACTTTTATAAAGTTTCAAAATCCTGAGAAATGTGGGGTTTTCAGCAGTTAAAAAGCATGGATTGTGACCAAAGGAAGCACACTCCTTTCTACTGCCCTTCTCCCTGCTTTAGGGATGCTCCTTTTATTTTAAGCGGGTGCCAGGGTTTGATGAATTGGAGGAGGTTTTTAACATGCCAACAGATCAACAAACACTCCTTCCCCTGAGGACTGAACTGGCAGGAGGCCTGGAAAGTGCCAGGATCCCAAGGGTTAAAGCCCTGCGGAAGGATGTCATTTCCACCAGCTCTTTTCCCCACCCCCTCAAAGATGATAAATTATTCCTTGATGCAAAAATAAAGTGGTTATCAGTGAGCAGCTCTGGGTCAGGGAGCTGCCAGCCCACGGAGGAAGGGCGTGTGGAAGGGGCTGCTTTGCCTTCTGAAAGTCTAGTTTCACGCTCTTGCAGCCAGAAATGTTTTGGTGGGGTTGCTGCTGCTGCCCCATCCTCCTGCCTTCCCATATGAGCCCATGGAAAGGAATCTTCGTGGCTTGTTGGCTGGAGGAAAGCTCATGAATCCTGTTGAGCTGCTGTCCCAGTTGTGCCCCCCTGCAGGGACACCTTCCCTGGGTGCCCCCTGGGGCTGAGGGTGGTCCTACAGCTCAGAAACTGGGGACAGTCCGAGCCACTGGATTTTACAACAGGGGAACATTCAACTGGGAATCAGAGAAGGGAATCTGTTGATTCTGGGAAGTCACTGTGACCTCACTCCACTTCCCTCTCCCCATCCTTAAAACAACATAGAACCAAAACATTATACTAGAATAGTGTTAAGTGTCTTCATAGATTCAGCAAGCAAAGTTTGCTTGGTTCTAATATATCTTTTAAACTCCTTCCCAACTTCTGAAAGGGGCAGTGTGTGTTAATCACGAGGACAAACAGCTTTTCCCTTTTTAAGCTAAGCTTAATAATTGATTTAAAATAATAATAATAATAATTTAAAAAAACCTTGTAAAAGAGGAGGGATGGATGTTGAAATGAAATTAAAATTTTAATTCAGTTTAGAAATGACCCAAGGGTCTCATAGCTTTGGCTGGTACTTGATCAAGCCCCAAAATAAATGCTGTTTCTCCCACACATGTTTTCACAATAAGACAGGAATAATAAGAGCAAACAATACGGCTGAAGTCAAGCTGTTAAGTCATTAAGGATTTTACCAAATGGGTCTGATTCCTCTCTATTTATTAGCGGCTCTCTGCAAGCTCTGGATCAGGATTATCTCCGTGTAAATCTGCGGTGATTTCCTTAATATCAGCCAAGTTACCTGCCCTGATGGGCTCAGTCCTCGGATCCAGCTCCTCTCCAGGCCCTCATTAGAGCTGCCTAAAGGCATCCAAGGGGAGGAGAGGAACTATTTAGGCTCTTATTAGAGGAAGCTAAAGAAAAGCAAAGTATCTCCCAAACATCAGGGAAACTTGCTGACAGTGAGGGATGTATTGGGCTGTGAAGTAGTTTCCTATGGGAAGTGGTGGAAGTTCTGTTAAAATTAGCCTGGACAAAGCACAGCAGAGCTCCTTTTCTGCTCTCTCTTGTCTCCTCTTCCATACCCACTTTTCCAGAGCACAATTCCTTCATACACAGGACCTTTTTCTACCAGGGCTTGCCATCCAGTGGGGGGCATCGCTGCCCATGGTGGGGAGGTGGAACGAGATGGTCTTTAAGGCCCCTTCCAACCCAAACCATTCCATGATTGCAGGTGCTTTTCACTGCCTAAAACCTGTGTCTTCTTCCAATTCAACCATTATCACCTACAAAACCTGCATCACGTTGGGGGACTGATTTCACTTGTTTTGGGCTGGACTTGTACCCCAAGGAGTGGTTGCTGAGGTTTATGTTGTGTTTCTGACCCCCCCTTCAGCAGCACAGCCTGGAGGGGAAGAGAAACCAAAAAGCAAACTGACTCTAAAGCTCTTGGAGCTGCTGTCTAGGGTTGATAAATCCCCCTTTGCAGGCTTGGGAGGGGGTCACTGGGGCTGCTTTGGAGCTCTGCTTAAATCTTATTGATATTCCTTCCTGCACAAAGCCTTGTCCTGGGTGTCAGGATGGGTTTGGTGCTCCTGCTGTCACTGCAGCACATGTGGCTTCGAGCACCAGCGTGTGGTCCCTTGCTGGAAGGTTCAGCTGGCAAGTGCAGCCTGAGAAAGATGCAAACGACACTCAGCGAGGCATGAAAGCAGTTCTCGAGAACTGCTGTGACTGAGGTGTCTTCAACAAAGGGTAAAAAAAAACCCCAAACCAAACCCCAACTGCCTATTGCACAAGCTGCGGAGCAGGAACAAAAGCTGCTGTTTAACTGCCCTTTGAAGGCTGTAACTCCTCGCTCTCGGGCACGTGTGTGGCTCTGAAACAGGTGAATCAGCCCTGAGGGCTCTCTGTCTCCATTCTGCACTGTCTGTCTTGTTTGGCAGCACTGATCTCTGCCTTAGGGGGTGTTTACCTGGGGTGGTTTACGGGTGTTGAGGGTTAGGAACAAGGGATTGCAGTGTGACCCACTGAGCATCTTGCCCTTCATTCCAGGGATGCTCCATCCCTGGAAGTGTCCAAGGCCAGGTTGGGCAGGGCTTGGACCAACCTGGGCTAGTGAAAGGTGTCCCTGCCCATGGTAGGGGGTGGAACGAGCTGGTCTTTAAGGTCCTTTCCAACCCAAACCAGATTAGTCAGAAATGAGCTGCAGCAGCTGCAGCCGCCCCAGCTGCAAAGAGACCGAAGCAACCGTGTTTTAACGCCTCGCTGGGGCAGTGGGAGGGTGTGCACAGATGCTGAGATTAGTTAAGGCTCCTCAGCCACACTAACTCGTGCTCGGTGTGGTTTTGGGTACAGCACAAAGAGAAACGGGCTCGTCGTTCTTCCACCGCGCCGGGAGTTTTTCAGTTTTGTGAATTAAAAAAAAAAAAAGAGAGAAGTTTTTGTAAAACAACAATGCCGGTGTGAGAGCAAGGGTTAGTAATAACAAGCAGGAAATGATGAGGATCATTTAATACCCTGCACATGCAGGTGTTTGGTGTTTGGCCATTAGTCACAGAGCAGGGGGGACAATGTCGGGGGTCCCTGTTTGCTGAGGTGCTGAGTGAGCCACAGCCAAAGCAGCTCTGCCCTGCCCTGGGGCTTGGAGAACTCAGCTCCGGGGGCACGTCCTGGTGCCTCCAGGAGCTGCTCAGGGGTCCGGGGTGGAAGTGGAGCTGTAGGTGATGTGGTTGTGCTGGTCCTGTTGAGAAGAGCCAGGCACGGCCCTTGGGGAGCACAAGTGTGATGAGGAGCTGAGGGAGCTGGGGGGGCTCAGCCTGGAGAAAAGGAGGCTCAGGGGGATCTTCTCACTCTCTGTAATTCCCTGACAGGAGGGGGGAGCCGGGGGGAGTCAGGCTCTGCTCCCAGGGAACAGGGACAGGAGGAGGGGAAATGGCCTCAAGTTGCACCAGGGGAGGTTTAGGTTGGATATTAGGAATATTTCTTCATGGAAAGGATGGTCAAGCCCTGCAACAGCCTGCCCAGGGCAGTGGTGGAGTCACCTTCCCTGAAACTGTTCAAAAAACACGTAGATGGGACAGCTGGGGACACAGTGGTGGACCTGGACGTGCTGGATTCATGGTTGGAGTTGATCTCAGAGGTCGTATCCAACTTTTATAATTCTGTGATTTTATTCTAAGACACCTCAGACTGGTGCCTGCCTGTGCAGTGGTTGCAGGCTGCACCCCAGGGCTCTGCAGGAATCCCAGGGCATTCCAGAGGGGCTGGAGCTGCCCCATCGCTCAGACTGTGCCTGCACCACCAGATGGAAAGAGCCTTTCCCTTGGCTCCAAGGCACATCCTGCCTGAGTGAGCCCTTCCCAGCCCAGCCTACACCTCCTTTACTCCTTCCTCCCAGCACCCTTGAGTCACATCCCCCAAAACACACAGTGTGCCCTGGCCCTGCATTTTCCACAGGGCGTTTAAAGGAGAGAGGCAGAAACATCCCCATCTCTGATAACAGAGCCAGATTGCAGCTTCTTCACCTCAGCCTCACAAATGGGCTCGTTGAGGGTTAAATATCCCATTTCATGAGCAGCTCTGGTGGGACTTGCTCAGAGGGGTAAATCCCATGTGAGGAATGCCCTGTGGAACAGCAAGGGGGAGATTTAGCAAGGCAAACATAAGCTAATGTGGGAACACAGAGGATGATTCCTAAAAACAGCCAAGTTCTCCGTGAAACAAACTGGTTCTGGCAAAGTTTTTACAGGAAAGGTGTTGATCTCAACGAAGTGGCTTTTCTTTTTTTCTCTCAAAAGAAAAAAATTGGCAACAATTTCCCACCAACTCTACAGCAAAGGAAATATGATCTCATCTTCCCTCAGAGTAGCTCCATCAGCTTCCAGGTGATAATTCATTCAGCATTGTCAGGCTCTCCCCAGTTTCCACTAATGGATCTGTGTGCATTGTTGGTACAACCCATCTAATCCAAGTATCTGTTATTAATATGGATCTTTTTCCTCTGAACTTTTCCAGTTTACACTCACTAAGGTGATAGTGTGCTCTGAGCTTTAGATGGCTGTGAGAAATCATGGATTTAGGTGATTCTGTCAGGTTTTGTGGCCTGTCATCTGATGTCCATCTCCCTTTCTGCAGGCACCACCAAGATGATGAGTTACTACATGGACACAGCCATTGGCAATGCAGCCCCTTACCCTTTGGCTCGGCCTGGAGTGATGGTAAGGAATGCACAGGGCACAGAGAATGCTTCCCACTGCCAGAGGGCAGGGTTAGGTGGGGTATTGGGAAGGAATTCTTCCCTGTGAAGGTGCTGAGGCCCTGGCACAGGCTGGGCAGAGAAGCTGTGGCTGCCCCATCCCTGGAAGTGTCCAGGGTTAGATGGGGCTTGAAGCAGCATGGGATAATGGAAGGTGTCCCTGCCCATGGAACTAAACAGGTCCCTTCCCATCCAATCCAGTCTGGAACTCTCTGAAAGAAAGGAATTAGGGTTATTTCTCCACCCCAGCAGGGGATTTATCTCTCTGGTTGCTGTGACTTCTTCAGCCCACCAACACAGCTTGGTGTCACCCACTACACTCTCCAAGCTTCCAGGCAGCTTAGAGCAGCTCCTGAATTCCCAGTGTTTACCCAGAGCTTATCTGAGCCTCTGGAGCCTGCAAACCTCCNTTTAGGGAAATCAGAGCCCTGGTTAGAGGACTGCCCTTGCTTTCTGCTCATCCAGAGGAATCCTCCCCAGTGCTGAAGGTCACATGAAGAAGGAGCTCCCAGTGGGACCCCAGGGCTGCACAGAACACTTGCTAGAAAGCACAATTTTCATCAAAAGAGGAAGAAAAGGCCACTCTGAGCCATGAAATATTTCTAAGGCAGCTCAATATCATTCCTTTAAATGGTTCTGAGTGTGCATTTGGCTTTTAAATATTGATTGGAGACGAAGCAAAACTATTCCCCCGCAGGCAAAAGGCAATAATAATAAAAAATTCAAACATCCTGCATTTATTTATAGGTATGTATATGTTGCTATCCTCTTGCAGGGAGAGAAACACTTAAATGCAATATATATTATAAGGTATATATATGTGTATATGGTAAATATGTATATAAGGTATATATGCATACATATGGTATATACATATATATATACACATATTTATAAATATATACGTATGTACAAAACAAAATGAAAATTATATTTGGGAATTGTTTCTGAATTGATAATCTGAAAGATTTTTCCAGCTCAAACAATTCTGTGTTTCTAAATACTTCATATCCTTGGATATGTAATGCAGGTATTTTCTTTAGAAAGGATAAATCTAAATTCACATCCAATAAAAATCAAAGTGTAACTCATATTGAGTTATTACCAAGGATTACATATGTGTGGGTATATAAATGCTTATGTCACACATATAAACAGTGTATGTATACATATATAATGTATTATGTGTAAGCATATAACAATATGGTATATTATGTAATAGATAGGTAATAATACATAAGTTTATATAAATACATGTAAATATATGTATATAAATATACATGTGTATATATGAGATATATATTCCATATATACATGTAGATCTTCATGTGTGCACACCATGTGTACATGCACACGTGTGTGTTCACACACATCTGTCCGTGGGTATAAAACTAATATACATAAAAATAGCACAAATATAAGTGTAACAATCACATATAATACCAGCATAAATAGGAATAGGAACATAAACATGACAGCTTCCCCCACAGCATGGGGACCTCAATGCAGGGCTGTGGCTTCTGTGCCACTCAGGACCCCCCTCATTTTTGGGGGGATTTGGGTCCTCCTGCTCAGCTCTCAAAGAATTCCCATTCCAGTCCCGGGGCTGGAAGGAGCCCCCGCCATGGAGCCCCCTCCAAGCCCACCCTGCCCAGCTCAGCCTCAGCTGCACCTTCCCTTTGCCCCCAGATGTGTTTCCACATCTGGGGCCTCATTGGCCCCTTTTTGGTCTCATTGGGACACCCCTCAGCCAGATGAGTTTGGGTGACATTTCTTGGCAGCAAACCCTGCCCGTTTTGGGTGCACAGGGTGGCTGTTTTGGGGTGCTGCTTGCCTGACACTGTCCTGTCTGCAGAAACCAGGAGCTGCTGGTCCCTGCGAGGATCCCTGGGTGACCTGTGGCTTCCAGGCCACCTGCTGCCCGCCCAGGATGTGCTGCCCGCTGTGGGACGAGCCCAGCACGCAGGAGGTGCCCACGGGGCTGGAGCACTACAGCACAGGTAGGACACGTGGACAATGTGCAAAGCCAAGACTAAAGCCCCTCCATGCTCTGATGGTTGTTCTGCTGTCCTCCTTCCTCTGTTTGATTCCTGCCCCAGTCTTGGCTTCATTTTTGGGGGTTTTTGCCCTTAATGCTTCCCTAAATCAGCATCACCAGGTGGGTCCCTGCCTTGCTGGTGTCAGTGGAGATGGGGCCAGAATGCAGCTAAAAACCTTGAAGATGCTTTATTTAACTATTCCTCTCCTGTGAGAGTGATGCTGCAGGATGGGAGCTTCCTTCTTGCCCACCATGGCATGGGAGAACTTCTCTCCTCTTTCAGGTGGTGATTTGGTTGGTATTTTGACATTTTGAAGTCCTGTGTGCACCTCCCTTGCATTAAGGGATGGCAGCCCTGGTTGCTGCTCCCAGGGATCTCCACAGCCATGGGGGGCTCCAGGAGGACACCGTGGGCAGGGTGGGTCTGCCAACCTGCTTGCTGCATCTTCAGCATCTCTCAGGGCATCTGCAGGGCTGATGTCCTGGTGAGTGGATTTGGAAAGTGCCATTCATGGAGGGTTGTGAGGAAATGAGGACACATAAGTTTTCATTCTGCTGTGATGGTTATTTTAGGTCTCTTGTAGCTTCATGCCTTGCACTGGCACAGGTTGGGCAGAGAAGCTGTGGCTGCCCCATCCCTGGGAGTGTCCAAGGCCAGGTTGCAGCAACCTGGGCTAGTGGGAGGTGTCCCTGCCTCATTATGAGATGAGCTTTAAGATCCCTTCCCACCCAAACCATTCCGGGGCTTTATGATTCCGTGGCAGTGATGTCACAGCCTTCAGGTCACCACAGCTGGCGGTGTGTGCCCAGCTGTGCCATCTGGCTGCAGTGTGAGCACAGCCAGAGCAGGTCCCTGAGCGACAGCAGATGATCCTCCTCTGACACACTCAGAACCTGAAAGTCGTTACAATGACTAATTCTTGCCCCACATGTTGTTCAACGCATGAATCTTCAAGCTGAGCTCACAGCTCAGGCTGCTTCTTGTGGAAGGTGTCCCTGCCCAAGGCATGGAATGAGATGGGTTTTAAGGTCCTCAACCATCCTGGGATTCTGTGATTCCTGCATAACCAGCTGGCAGCATGGAGGTGATTGCATGGGCAGGCAGTGATAGAATGAGCTTTAAACTAAAAAAGAGATTTAGATTAGAAGTGAGGAAGAAGTTCTTCACTCAGAGGGTGGGCAGGCCCTGGCACAGGGTGCCCAGAGAAGTTGTGGCTGCCCCATCCCTGGAAGTGTCTGAGGCCAGGTTGGATGGGGCTTGGAGCAACCTGGGCTAGTGGGAGGTGTCCAGATGGGACTGGATGGGCTTTAAGTTCCCTTCCAAGCCAAGCCTCTCTGGGATGCTGTGCCAGGCAGGCAGTGGTTCCTCCTGCCCTTGGGATGGGTGATGGAACACCAGCCCAGAGCCCGGAGGTGCCGTGGCAGAGCAGAGGGCTCAGGTACAGCCTGGCACGGGCCAACCACGGCACTGAGTGGAACAGCTCAGGTTGCACAAATGTGACCTTTGCAAAGGGCCAGTATGAAGTTTATGTTTCACTTTAGTCCCACATAAGCCCGTCCTGAAGCGCTTAAATCCCATGTAAGCCCTGGCATGGCATGTGCTGCTCTCCTGGGACTTGTTCCTGGCTCGTTAGTGATGCACACTGGCCCCTTGGGGAGGGAAAACCCTGATGTTTAGAGACTTCTTGCAGCTAAAGAGTTCAGCAGAACCAGCAACTGTTGCGGTCAAATGTACAGTTTGAAATCTCTCCCTGGCAAAGATTCAGGCATTTGGTTTTATTTTTTTTTAAATTCTCCTTTGGTGAGCACTTGTGTGTGAGCAGGAGATGGACACAGAGAGCTGTGGCTGGAGCAAAGCTCCTCTGCCTCTTCTCAGCCGTCCTTATTCCAGCTATTTGCTCAACTCCTGTGGGTGACCTCTCTCAGCACGATGACAGCTCTGCTCACATGGAATCTGCCCTGGCAGCATTTGGATTTGCTCAAACATTTTGCAAATCTGGGCCTGGAAAGTTTTCTTAGTGTTTTTTTTTCCCCTACCCTCTCCCCTCTTCTGTGAAAGTCTCCAGGGACCAGCATATCTGCAACCCAGATCTTCATTACCCCACGCTGGCTCTGGGACATTTCTTCTTGCAGAGACTGGAGGCTCCTCCAAACCTCACTGGAACCAGTGAAAATAAAACCCCCTCAAGCTGACATTGCCTTCCAGAGGTTTTGATCAAACTCCTGGCACCCAGGGACAGGTAGAACAGGCTCCTGATTCTCTTGCAGTACCTAAGAATTACTTCTCAGTTCTTCCCCTTGCAGTGCAAGGTACTCTTTCTCTGATTTGTTTTTTTAAGGCTGCTTGTTTCTTCAGTCTAGAGCAGTTTCTAATTTTAAATGAGAGGAAACTCTCATTTGTATATACCGCCAGGAAGAGCCTTTCATTTCTCCTTTGTGTCTCGGGTGCACATTAAAACCATTTGTCATCTATTCTTCTGGTGTACTAGAGGCTATTTTGGTTTTCATGGTCTGGATGTTGGTGAAAGAAACAAGTCAACAAGGAAAATGCAAGTGTGAATATATCCTCTTGCAATAGAAACCACAATATTTCTAAAAGTTTGAGAGCTGCTTGTGTTCAGGGAAGATGTTTTGCCTTTGAAGCTTGGGTGAGTTTATTTACACTGTGCTTGGAGCTGATAAGATTATTCAGTGATATGGATAAAGGGAAGCCTGATGTGGATTTAACTCCTAGATAAAGACAAGAAGGCATGGAGGGTTTTTTGTTTGAAACCCCAAAATTCGGAAATGGACTGGAGTCTGTTTTATTTGTTACTTATTTGCTACTTTGCTGCCACAGTCTGTGGGATGTGTGTTGGGAATATCCCTGCCCAGGGAATCAACCAGGGCTCACAGCCAAAGGAAGGCACATCCCAGAGGTGACAGAATAAATCAATAAATAAAGAAAGAAGAATAAATAAAGAAGGGAGTTGCTCTCCACGTATGGACAGGAGCTTTGCTCCTTGGACAGGTGGGGTCAGGACTGGAAAGGCCACTCAGCTGATCCAGCTGCCAGCCCAAATAAATGCCATGTGTGTGTCTGCCTGAAGCAGCAGCACTGCTGAAAGTCACACTTATGTTTAATTCATAAGGAAACAGTATACTAATATTACTCTCTGGTAATATTTTTTTGGATTATACAAGGTTAGAGCAAAGCTGGAGTGAAGGAATAGATTTGATAACCGTAATGTGAAATTATTATGGAGCTCTGAGCAACCTGATTTGGTGGCATCCTGCCCACGGCTGGGGGGTTTGAAATGAGATGATCCTTGAAGTCCCTTCCAACCCAAACCCCGCGGGAGTTCCATGAGTCGATGACAATTTCAGCAGGGACACAGGGCTGGCTGTGCTGCCTGTCTGAGCCAAGGCCACTCTGACAGCCCCTTCCCCCCTGCTCGGGCTTGTTTTCCTTTCTGATAGGGGAGATAAAACTGTTGTTAATGGCAAGCCAGGGTGGAAGGACTCTGACTCTGGCAGGAGAAGTTTCTACAACTGTTGTGCTGAATTAGCACCCTTGGAATGAAGGCATTCCCAGCCTTTTGGATACTACAGGAGCATTAGGAGGAGTGAGCCTGCTTTCCCTGGGAAATGAATCCCAGAAAGCCACACTGGTTTGGGTCGGAAGGGACATTGAAGATCACCCTGCCAGGGGCAGGAACAATTTCCACTAAACCAGGTTGCTTTAAGCCCTCGACAGCCTGGCCTTGAGCTCTTCCAGGGATCTTTTATAGAGGGAGAAGAAGAGCTGGTGCTTCATGGGCATCGAGCCCCTGCAGCCTGGGCTGGGCTGGGTGGGCAAGCAAAGCCCTTGCAGCTGGAGCAACACATCACAGGGTGCTTTGCCCCATCCAAACAGAGATGGATTCTGGGATCCTCCTTCCAGCCCAGCTCCCAGCTCATCCCAGACCCAGGCAGGAGTCCCCCAGGACCTGCTGCATCCGTGGTGAACTCTCCCTGCCTCTCCCCATGTTATCCCCTCCTTCTCCACGAGCCCCACTCTTCTCCCGCTGGAGAATCCCGGAGGAAAGCGCTTTCTGTGAGCACTTTCTGGGCCGTCTTCCAGGAGGAAGGGGCTTGGGGAGGAGGAGGAGGAGGAGGAGGGAGGGGGAAGGTGAAAGCTGACCAGGCTCAGCCCGATGGCTTCTCCAGCTGCAGTACATTTTCAGAGCGAAGAGTTTTTTTTTTTTTAAATCTGCATTTTTTTCCTTCTTCATGTCCTTTTATCCTATTTTTAACCGTGGCCTCCTTCCTTTTCTCAGCCTCCTCCAACATTTCCCCCTCCCCTGCTGCTGCTGCTGCCTCCCCCGCACGCTCTGCTCTCGCAGAGATGAATGGGAGTCTTTTCAGAGGGCAGCACAGCTGCCTGTGGCTCCAGCCTGGCAGGACATCCCAGCCCTTCTCCAGGACCAGCCAGGACCTCCTCTCCATCCTTAATAAATGAGGAGCAGGCAAGGGAAGATGAAGAAGGTGAAGGGAAACAGAACAGTGGCATGAGCGAGAGGGTGATGGATGCTAATTCATTTCCCTGGATGTTAATTCACTTCATGGCTCAGCAAAAGCCCTGCACAAAATCCTGCCTCTGCCCAACCTGCTGCCCTCATCCCCTCTGATCCACAGCTCTCCCTGGCCCAGGGGATGAATGAGCCCTTTCTGCTGGGCTGAGGCACCTCCCTGGCTGAGGTGGCACAGCCTTTTGGGGCCCAGAGCTGTTTGTAGCCTAGTGGAATGGGTTTTGCTTTCTCCTTTTCTTGGTGGCATCTTTGCATGTTTCATTGGCTCCAGTTAAAGGCAAGTCACACCTTCTAGAGTGGGGCACTCTGGGCTTGTAGAAGAACACACACAATTTTCTCTGTTAAGGGCACTTTCCAATCAGCTGGTGGAGGGAAAAGATCCCTCAATGCCTTGGGAATATGAATTTCAGAGCCATGGGCTACCTGTGGTGTCTGAGACTCTCCTGTGCAAGAGGCTGAGCAGTTGCTGGTTTGCTCTTCAGGTCAGTGGGAGCTGCAATATCGTCCTTGTGTGGATCCTGGTTGTTTCCCAGGTGAGGAAAACACATCCAGGTTATCCTGTGATACTGAGTGATGCTGTAACCTGCTGCAGCTCAGCACTTGGAGAGGTTTATTTGCACTGAAGCGACAGAATGACAAAAATCCAGCCTTTCACTTTCCCATTTGTTTCCTGCTTGACTCTGGAAAATTCCTTGTCTCGCCTCTGCAAGACAAAACCCCAGGGAGCTCCCTGTGCCTTGGTCATCACCAGAGAATGAGCACTGAGCACTTTTCCCACTTGAGCTGCAGCCTGGATCTGCTGGGGATCAGGGAATGTGCTCTGAGCAGGGCTGGGTGAGAGCCTGAAGGTTGTTGCTTGGTTTTTGGAAGAAACCTGCAGATTTGTTGGAGTCCTCAGGTTTTACAGTGGGGTGGGAGCTCAGCAAGAGGCAAACATCAAGTTTGGGAGCTGCACCTAACAAAAATGAGCACTGGCAGCTCTGGTGTGCTGTGGGGAAGGGATAAAAGGATGTAGAGTCAAGGAGGAAAGGGATAAGCAGCAGAGTATCCGTGGCTGCTCCCTTGAGGATGGCTGCAGAAGGTGTCTTGTTCTGGGATGCTCTTGGAGCAGGATTGATCCCTCTGTTGGGATGAGCCTCTTTCTTTTTCCAGAGGGGGAAATTATCCTGCCCCACCACACACTTACTTCAGACAGGCCACACAAAGCCAGTGTGGGGGGATTTGAGTTTTCCCAAGAAAATTTCCCCAAACCATGACCTCTGGGGATGCAGCAGAGCACCCTCTCTGCAGGGTTTGGGTTGCCCCTATAACAGCAGCTGGCTGGGATAGGCTGGGCTGGGCTGGCAGGACAAGGCAGGGCAGCATCAGTGAGGCCAGAAATTTGGGACAGGCTGCCTAGGGAAGTGGTGGAATCATCATCCCTGGAAGTGTTCAAAGAGGGGTGGATGTGGCACTTGGGGACAGGGTTTAGCAGTGGGCTTGGCACTGCTGGATTAAAGTGGGATTGGATGTTCTTCGAGGGCTTTTCCAGCCTTAATGATTCCTTGATTCTGCTTTCTCTGCTGCTGGACAATGGGATGCCAGGAGAGCCTGTGCAGGGCCATGGGGAGCAGGGGGCTGGGACCCTGCAAACAGCCTGTTTCTCTCAGCTCCTGGCAGCACGAAGCACCTCTCCCCCTCCAGATGTTCTGTGTGTTTATAGCTGCTGAGCAAGAGACTGAACTCGCTCATTAATTCATTTCTCTCTCTCTCTCCCTCCCCTCGAAGCCAGAAGTCTCAGCTCGGAGGCTGCAGCTGGAAGGAGCTGGGGTGAGGGGTGGGAGAGAGGAGGGAGGTGGATGCAAACCTCCCGTCCCATTCAGCTCCCCCCTCTCCCACTTTCCTCCCCCCGAATCCTCCCAAAATACACATGCCCCGAAAAAAGAAAAACACTGGCAGATTTTTTATTTCAGAAAGTAAACACTTAGGCCATGGGGGTCTGGAGGTTATGGGAAAAGAGGAAACCATTGGGCTAATCAGGCCGGGACACACTTCCCCTGCTGAAATAAAGCAGAAAGCCTTGCCTTGCATTAACCCTGCTGCTGCCAGGGCTGGGAGCTGGGGGAGCTGTGGGAGCACAGCCCTGCCCACCCTGCTGCCTCATCCCTGGGTTCCAGCCAGGCCAAGGCGATGGGGAAGGGGAGCCAGCGTTCTGCAACACTCCTTTGGCCCTTTGGGAACGAGCCCTTGGGAATTTTATTCGTAGGAAATGAATTTTTTTCCCCCTCTGGTTTATGAGCCATCCTATAGAACGTCAGCGTTGTTCTTGCCTGAGAACTGTGCCTGGGAGGAAATCTTGCTCTGCTTGAATCAGCGAGATTTGGGTAATTTCTGCAGAGCTGCTCAGAAAGATGTTTATTCTGTCCTGGGTCGATTTGCATGAGGTGTGTAAATGATTAGATTATGGATTCTTTGGTTGCAAACCCTTCAGAGAGGAACCCTTCCCGCTCTCTTTTACCCTTGTGACTGTAGAGCACAGGGCATGTGGGACCTGGCTGGGATGTGGGAGACCCTTGGTGCTCCTGCAGCACAAGGAATGACTGTAGTCCAGGTGGGACTTGGTTCATGGGTCCTTTGAACCAATTTACAGTCTTAATTTACCCTCTCTGAGCCTGGCCTTGGACTCCCATACCCAGGCACAGGGTGGGATTGTTGGGGTGTCTGTGCAGGGCCAGGAGTTGGACTCGATGATGCTGAGGGGTCCCTTCCAGCTCAGGAGATCCTGTGATTCTGTGGTTCCCCAGCTCCTTTCCCAGCCTGAGCCATGGGTGTCACTCCCAGGTCTCACACCTTCTGGGACCACTGGAGCTCCATGTATTTCGGAAAGGTTTGATCTCTGAGCACAGAAACAAATGCCAGAGATTGCCCATTACTGGGAGCTGGGTCTGTTTGAGCAGAGCTTGTCCCTGGTGATTTCTGACGCCCTTTCCCTCCTGCCAGGCTCTCAGGGAAGCTTGGATTGATTTTTCCCCTGTCTCCTTGCTGCATCCAGGCAGCTTTGGAACCCCAAATCTCACTGTGATGCCCAATGTGATGGAACTCATGGACAGCACCCTGAGCTCTCCCCCAGGCCTTCCCTGTGCTCACACTGGAGGCAAAAGAACAATCTGTAGCCAAGTGAAAGTGGCCTTTCCATTGGCACCACGGGAGGAGGTTTTACCTCATCCTTTAGAGAGAGAGGGCGGTGAAAGGAGCTGTCACCGGTTCCTTGAGCCATCAGCCCAGCTCTTGCAACATTCCCACCAGAAGGCAAATCCCAGATAGCCCGAGATAGGGGAGCTGCAGACCTGCTGTGTCCCACCCTGCTATCTCAAGAATGCATTTGAACAGGAGCTGTTTCTGCAGCCTCTGAAGGTCGAGGCTTCAGATGGAAATCAAGCTCCAGAGACAGTCCCACAGGGCAAATTTCAGAATTTTTGGAGTTGGTGTTCAGCTCAGATAAGCCCTTGAGAGCTCAGATACTTTATCTGAACCTTATCTGAGCTATTTGCATCACTTCAGAATGCAAAACTGCTGTCAGACGTTTGGGGAGGGGGTTAAGTTGTGTTGGGATGGTCTGTCTTTTCTTTCAATTGTTATTTCCAACACACTGACACCTCCAGGAGGACTGGACTGTCCTTTGTCCCACACAGCTCCAGGATAGGGGATGAGCAGCAAGGAGAAATACGAGCCTGAGAGCCATGAAAGAGTAAGGACAGCCCTGGGATGAATATTCCTTAAAGCCCTGTAAGGGATTGCAACACTCTGCTCTCTTTCTAAAACTGAATAGAAATCAGCTTGTGCTGATGGAATTGGGTGGAAATGATTCCTCATTTTCAGGGCAGACCTGGCTCTGAGTTTTCTCAAATGAACTTTATTAGACCCTGTTTTGTGCGTGTGAAGTTTTTCACCCACTCTGGAGCTCCCGGGGGGAAATCTGGGATCAGTGTCCTGTGCCTGCTCTCCCAAATCCCTCCTCAGCCCTGCTTTGCAGCAATCAGCTGGTGGACTGAGAGGACCCTGCAGTGCCTGGGCTGGATAAAACAACATGGGTTGTCCCTTCCAGAGGGTGGGTGGGTTCATTCCCCTCAGCTCCCAGACCTGTTGGCTCTTCCACAACATCCATAGCCATGGAATCATTGACTCCCAGGATGGTTTGGGTTGGAAGGCACCTTAAAGAACAGCTTGTTCCAATCCCCTGCCATGGGCAGGGACACCTTCCACTAGATCAGATTGCTCCAAGCCCTGGCCAACCTGTTCTTCTTAGGGAAGAAGGAGATTTAGGGGACCTGGCTGAGCTCTTGGAGCTGGGATTTGGAACCCCTTGGCTACATCCTGAGGCATGTAAACCCACAGCCCTGCACTGGAGTGAGATGCCTGAGTCCCTCCCAGCGCTGCCTGTGAGCCCCTGCACAGCAGTTTCTCACGTTGGAGATGCAGATGATTAATTCAGTGCACATTTTATTGCAATGCTTAATTCATCGAGGTCAGGAGAGTGGCTGGGAGTCCCTGGAGAGCTGTGCTGTGCAAGTGCTTGAGATTGCTCAAAAAAAAAACCCCAGTGTGAGGCGAGTCTGCCCCAGGAGCTGCTTCCAGCACGTGCTGGAGCCCCCCCAGCCCACCGGATGGACCTTCCCCGTGGGGTTTGGGATCAATAGGCTTTGAAAAGCCCGCAGCCTGTCGATTGTTGGCTCTTTCACAGCAGCTCCGAGGCTGTTCCTGCCCCTTCAGCTGTGCCTGTGGATGGACAGAGGGATGGGATGCTGCCTCTCTGGCAGCAGGCAGGGCTGAGGAGCCCTGTGTGTGGTGGGAGGAGGGTTTCCCTGTGAAAAGCCACGGGAGACTGGGTTATTGGCGTCCTAATGACCTGAGTGAGGTGTGGGGAGAGCTTGGGATGGAGGGTGGGGTTTGCCCGTGGGTTTGTTTTCAGCATTAGGCTCATGGAAGGAGATGCTCTGTCCTTTGGGAGCTGCCCTTGGAGATCTCTGATCCCCCCTTAGAGACAGGGCTCCTCTTTTGGGGCTTTCCTCCCCCTGTGATGCTGCAAGGGCAGGTTAGGATGGAAAGGCAGGATCTCTGCACCTCCCTGACAGGAGGGTGGGGCCAGGTGGGGGTTTGGTCTCTTCACCCAAGNGCAAAAGAACAATCTGTAGCCAAGTGAAAGTGGCCTTTCCATTGGCACCACGGGAGGAGGTTTTACCTCATCCTTTAGAGAGAGAGGGCGGTGAAAGGAGCTGTCACCGGTTCCTTGAGCCATCAGCCCAGCTCTTGCAACATTCCCACCAGAAGGCAAATCCCAGATAGCCCGAGATAGGGGAGCTGCAGACCTGCTGTGTCTCACCCTGCTATCTCAAGAATGCATTTGAACAGGAGCTGTTTCTGCAGCCTCTGAAGGTCGAGGCTTCAGATGGAAATCAAGCTCCAGAGACAGTCCCACAGGGCAAATTTCAGAATTTTTGGAGTTGGTGTTCAGCTCAGATAAGCCCTTGAGAGCTCAGATACTTTATCTGAACCTTATCTGAGCTATTTGCATCACTTCAGAATGCAAAACTGCTGTCAGACGTTTGGGGAGGGGGTTAAGTTGTGTTGGGATGGTCTGTCTTTTCTTTCAATTGTTATTTCCAACACACTGACACCTCCAGGAGGACTGGACTGTCCTTTGTCCCACACAGCTCCAGGATAGGGGATGAGCAGCAAGGAGAAATACGAGCCTGAGAGCCATGAAAGAGTAAGGACAGCCCTGGGATGAATATTCCTTAAAGCCCTGTAAGGGATTGCAACACTCTGCTCTCTTTCTAAAACTGAATAGAAATCAGCTTGTGCTGATGGAATTGGGTGGAAATGATTCCTCATTTTCAGGGCAGACCTGGCTCTGAGTTTTCTCAAATGAACTTTATTAGACCCTGTTTTGTGCGTGTGAAGTTTTTCACCCACTCTGGAGCTCCTGAGGGCGAATCTGGGATCAGTGTCCTGTGCCTGCTCTCCCAAATCCCTCCTCAGCCCTGCTTTGCAGCAATCAGCTGGTGGACTGGGAGGACCCTGCAGTGCCTGGGCTGGATAAAGCAACATCCTCCTCCCAGAGGGTGGGGTGGGTTCATTGCCCTCAGCTCCCAGACCTGGTGGCTCTTCTGCAGCATCCATAGCCATGGAATCATTGACTCCCAGGATGGTTTGGGTTGGAAGGCACCATAAAGAACATCTTGTTCCAGTGGCAGGGACACCTTCCACTAGACCACCTTGCTCCAAGCCCTGGCCAACCTGGTCTTTTTAGGGAAGAAGGAGATTTAGGGGACCTGGCTGAGCTCTTGGAGCTGGGATTTGGAACCCCTTGGCTACATCCTGAGGCATGTAAACCCACAGCCCTGCACTGGAGTGAGATGCCTGAGTCCCTCCCAGCGCTGCCTGTGAGCCCCTGCACAGCAGTTTCTCACGTTGGAGATGCAGATGATTAATTCAGTGCACATTTTATTGCAATGCTTAATTCATCGAGGTCAGGAGAGTGGCTGGGAGTCCCTGGAGAGCTGTGCTGTGCAAGTGCTTGAGATTGCTCAAAAAAAAAACCCCAGTGTGAGGCGAGTCTGCCCCAGGAGCTGCTTCCAGCACGTGCTGGAGCCCCCCCAGCCCACCGGATGGACCTTCCCCGTGGGGTTTGGGATCAATAGGCTTTGAAAAGCCCGCAGCCTGTCGATTGTTGGCTCTTTCACAGCAGCTCCGAGGCTGTTCCTGCCCCTTCAGCTGTGCCTGTGGATGGACAGAGGGATGGGATGCTGCCTCTCTGGCAGCAGGCAGGGCTGAGGAGCCCTGTGTGTGGTGGGAGGAGGGTTTCCCTGTGGAAAAGCCACGGGAGACTGGGTTATTGGCGTCCTAATGACCTGAGTGAGGTGTGGGGAGAGCTTGGGATGGAGGGTGGGGTTTGCCCGTGGGTTTGTTTTCAGCATTAGGCTCATGGAAGGAGATGCTCTGTCCTTTGGGAGCTGCCCTTGGAGATCTCGGATCCCCCCTTAGAGACAGGGCTCCTCTTTTGGGGCTTTCCTCCCCCTGTGATGCTGCAAGGGCAGGTTAGGATGGAAAGGCAGGATCTCTGCACCTCCCTGACAGGAGGGTGGGGNCTCTCTGGCAGCAGGCAGGGCTGAGGAGCCCTGTGTGTGGTGGGAGGAGGGTTTCCCTGTGGAAAAGCCACGGGAGACTGGGTTATTGGCGTCCTAATGACCTGAGTGAGGTGTGGGGAGAGCTTGGGATGGAGGGTGGGGTTTGCCCGTGGGTTTGTTTTCAGCATTAGGCTCATGGAAGGAGATGCTCTGTCCTTTGGGAGCTGCCCTTGGAGATCTCGGATCCCCCCTTAGAGACAGGGCTCCTCTTTTGGGGCTTTCCTCCCCCTGTGATGCTGCAAGGGCAGGTTAGGATGGAAAGGCAGGATCTCTGCACCTCCCTGACAGGAGGGTGGGGCCAGGTGGGGGTTTGGTCTCTTCACCCAAGGACAAGTGACAGGACAAGTGGAAACGGCCTCAAGGTGCACCAGGCAGGTTTTGGTTGGATATGAGGGGAAACTTCTTCATGGAAAGGGGGGTCAGGCCCTGGCACAGCTGTCCAAGGTAGGATGGAGTCCCCACCCCTGGAGGGATTTAAAAGCCACGTGGATGTGGCACTTGGGGACATGGTCAGTGATGGCATTGGCAGTGCTGGGGGATGGTTGGACTCGGTGACCTTGGAGGGCTTTTCCAGCCTTAGTGATTCTACAGTCTACCCCTTAAACCCCTGAAACCAAGGGTGAGCCTGTAGGAAAACAGCTTTGGCTTCTCCTCACTCACTGGGAATGTGCCATTGATTTTGGCAGGGGGGAGTGGATGGATGCACAACAAAAAAACAAAATAATCAAGTTCAGGAGAGGACTTTCCTTCCTGGAGAGGGAAACAAGGTCGCTGACAAGGCAGAGGCTGCGTGAGCAGGGGTGGCAAAAACACTTGAAGACATTTGTGCTTCCTGTAGCACAAAAATGGGATGGAGCAAAGAGAAACTGCTCCACCAAAGGGGAGATCGGATTTCTCAGGAGATCTGGCCCAAACTACTTCTCTTCAACTCATCAGCAAGTATTTTTCAGGAGTCAGAAATACCTTTCTCCCCTGGTTTGTGTGATTCACTCTCCACATCCTAAGTTCAAGCAGGGCCAGAAGGCCCTTGTTTTGGCCAGACTGATGTCAGCATTGAGGTGGAATAGGAAAAAAAGGAGAAGATGCCCCAGGGGAGCCTGTTCATGGAAAAATTCTAATTTGGTCATTTCCAGGCATCTCGTAGAAGAGTCTGCACTTGGGAGACTTCAACCCAGTTTTACAGGCTCGAGAGACAGGACTAATTATGGAAGGCAGTGATGGAAACAAAGCTGGCATCCCAGTCCTGCCCAGGACCAGCTCTGTCACTGCTGCAACCTTGGGGGATCGGCATCTCCTGGAGACACCTCCAGAGATGAGCAGAGCTTCTCCTGCCCTGCCGTGCCTGCAGTTACTGCCTAACCCTGGGACACCAAGGGCCTCGTGTGTCTGGCAGCTCTGGTTGGGTTTCTGTCCAGGCAAACAGCTACTGCATGCAAGCAGGAGCATTTTCCCCTGCTTTGCAGTAATCAGACTGACAGGATAACGAGACAAACCAGTAGCCTGCCCTGCCTTCCACTTGTGCCGAGTTCCAGGCTGGGTGTCAGCTCAGTCCCCGTATCTGCATGAAATGCAGCTTTTCCTTTTTTTCCACTTTTCTCCTCGTTGCTGCCAGAAGTGACAGATTGTTCTGCGGAAATCATCAATATTTTGTCAAAACCAAATCCAAATATTCCCAGCCAAACCTCAGCGTTTTCTGGTGCTGGCTGTGCTGATGCAAAAGCAAATCTCCGTGGGAAATGCCACCAGGGAAAGCAAATGGAGCAATGGCTTGGACTGTTCTGCTTCTCCTGGCTCTGGGAGTCGGGTGTGTGTCCAAGGGGCTGCAGGCACAGGGTGGTTGAACCCAAGAGCTAAATTTGGAGCGCTCCTGTGTTTATTTAGGGCAGACTGGTGTAAACAGATGTGCTCTGTTGACATGCAGGAGGATGTGCAGTTTATACCACAGTCTGTGTGCACAGCAAGCAATGAAATTCCCCCCCTGATTCGAAGAGGATGCTCCCTCCACCTGAGCTACACTCCAAGCTCAGGGATTTGGGAGGTTTCACCCTTCTGCTCTTGCCCTGTCTCTCTCCCTTGCTGGTTGCCAGCCCACCTCTGTGCTTGGAGTAGCAGATACTCCCATAACCCACCTGGATCATTTCCATATCCATCCTCTCAGCTCCCTCCCCTGGCCCTCGTAGCCCCACTGGCACAGGATGGTGGTGGGAGCATTTCCCCCTCCACACCCACCTGGAAGGGAGCGCTTTTATCGGGGCTCTCCCACGCCTGCCAAGTGCCCCCCGACGCTCCCTCCCCGCTGCTGCTGCTCCCTCACTTCATTAGCACCAGAGATGTTTACAAATGGAAGAGATAATATTTTGCGTTTCCAGTTTGGGTTTCCAGGGCAGCCACTTTCTAAAGCACTTAGGAAGTTTAGAGAAGACGGGGTTATATAAACGGTTGTTCCCCCCTGGGCTCTTATTAATCAAGTGGCTTGTGGAGCCATTCCCAAAGCTTTGGGATCAAGGGCACTGCCTGGGTGAGGGGAGGCAGGCAGGGAACACAAGGCAGCTTTTTCTTGGCTCCTGCCCTTTTTTTGGGACATTTGGGATGAATGGAGCTCTCTCAGACCTGGCTGGGGGGTTGGAAAGCAGCCACAGGGTTGAGGAGCTGCTCCTGGGTAATGTTGGAACTGTGTTTTGGGCTTGACTCTTGTCTTAGCCCCTTCTAGGCCTTCATGTGAGTCATGAACATCTTTTAATGAGGATTTCCCTGCTGCTGTTGATGTGCCCCTGCAAAATTAGGTTATTTGGTGTAAAACCTTTGTGCTTCCTGAACACAGGGAAAATATGATTTTGGTGACAAGGTGCAATGAGCAGATCCTTGTGCTTTTCCAGTTGAAACCCTATGGATATGTATATACACTAATGAATACATTCCCTGCTGCATTCCTAAAGCTTCCCAGCATTTTCCCACCCAAGCTGCTACCCAGGATGGCTGTGAGCAGCACAGGTTTGGAAAACAGGAGCAAGCTTTTCTCCCCATTTGAACAAAACCAAACTCTGCCTCCTCCTCTGTGTCCTTCCTCCCACTGTCTCCCCACCATGAGATGAGGGTTTTTCAGTTCTCATTGGGTGGATGGAGCTCTGTCTGCAGCAGCAGGTCCAGCTGCTCCAAGCCTGGAGCTGAAGGTCCTCAGGAAATCAGCTCATTAATCTGTTGACTCACCTTCCCAGTTTTCCAGCCACGGTCTCTCGGTGTGAAAATGATGATTTAAATAGCCAAGGGTGGAAAATAATGATTTAAAGGGGGTAAAGGGGATATTTGCAACTCTTGCTGACTGGAGCCTTGACAGAAGGAAACTGTATTTCTTCCGGGTCTTGGGAGCGTGTGAGAAAAGGTGTTAAACATCTGGAGTGGCTTTGCAGTTTCATGATGTTGTGCTGTAGAACCAGGGTGGGATGAAGGAGGGAAAATCCACTCCTGGCTTTTGGCTGGAGCTGGTGCAGGGTGGGTGATCAGGAGAGCCATGTCCCCCTCCTCTAGGCATGGATTGAGGTCGTGGTGGCCTCCATCCACCCCAAAGCACATCCCAGCACATTGCAAACACCCCTGTGGTGCTTGATGGATCTGAAAGAATTTCCCTGGCTTGCCAGAACTCATTTTCAGACTGAAGGAAGCTCCAAACACCAGGGATTATTTTGTTTCATCTCACAAAACACAAATCAGGCTTCCCAGCTAGAAAGGCAGATTCCTTCCAGCTCATCTTCATCCCTGACCTTCCCCTTCCAGTGAAACTTCCTCGAAGATATGAATGAACTGGGTGAAAAGAGTTTGTTAACACATTACTTTTAATAGGCTTTTTATTTTTTCCATTTTGCAATTCCTTCCCATATTAAAAGTGTAAAAATAGAAAGTTTTAGCTCTGGTTGAATGACACAACATTTTCCTTGTTTATTTTCTTTTCACTGTTTCAACCCAATGAGAAAGTGTGGGAACTAAAAAAAACTCAACAAAAAACTGGTTTGAATCGACCCGGAACGTATTTAGAAAAAATATTTGCATCTGCTTTTTTTCCTCCAGCTACCAGCAAAGCATGAAAAATAATCCATAAATCAGCTGTTTATACAAGTTTTTGCTGCAGGCAGTGGGGAAGCAGATAGGGAAGCAAAGCAGTTCGTGTGCTGAACCCTCTTGGATCTCAGGATCTCTGTGAAACAGCTTTGTGAAGATTGAACAAGGGGGAATGGCTTCAGACTGAAGGAGGGTGGGTTTAGATGGGATATTGGGAAGGAATTCCTCCCTGGGAGGGTGGGCAGGCCCTGGCACAGGTTGGGCAGAGAAGCTGTGGCTGCCCCATCCCTGGAAGTGTCCAAGGCCAGGTTGGAGCACCCTGGGCTGGTGGGAGGTGTCCCTGCCCATGGCAGGGGGTTGGAAAGAGATGAGGTTTAAGATCCCTTCCAAGCCATCCCATTCTGGGATTCTATGGTTAAACCTCCTGACATAACTGGTGGTGATGCTCATGGCTGGACAGGGCTGCCCAAACAGCCACCCGAGCGGCAGCTCTCTGCAGACCAGCTGTCTCTTCCCCATTCACACCAGCGAGGATTTAGGACCAGGGCGAGCTAATCAGGAGACCCTCATGGGGAGAGAGGCGTGTTATTTAATTAGCTTTACAATGGACTGACTGGGAGGCACGTGGTGGCTCTAATGGAAGGAGATAGATGTCCTTTTAGCCGGGCTAATTGTTAGGAAATAGCAGGGGCTTTGTTCAGCCCCAGCATGTGGCCTGTGATCTCGCAGAGCCCAGGGGCTGCCCGCTTATAATTTTAGACAGATCTATTCAAGCCCGCTCTGTCGAGTGGGGCCGAACAAGACGGGTATTGTTGCAGAGCCAGGATCGGCGTCCAAGAAAACCACCCCGAAAAACCCAAACACGTGTAGGGAGGAATATTTCTCTGTCGTTTATCCACTATCGGCCCGGCTTGCCAAGCGCAGACAATTGCGGGAGAGGAGTTTTCCAGCGCCGGTTTTTCCTCTTTGAGGCACGTTCGCAGGCGGGTCCTTCATCCCAGCAGTGATGCTGAGGGGGTGTCTCTGCTGGGGAGGGCTTTCACTGCACGTGTGGATCTCATCCTGTAATTCCCATGCTTTGGGCATGATGTATTTGGGATAATCGTGCCCATCACTGAGTTATCTCCACATTCTGGCCCTCTGCACCTGCTTCCTCACGGTCATGGAGAGACAGTGCTTTGGGATGGAGGGGTTTTGGCTGTTGGATCAGTGTTTGTGCCTCTCAGGATCAACAAGGCATAGAAATCCCAGTTTCACTCAAATCTCTCTCTGGAGAGACCCTGTCACAGCCCCTGAGCTCCTCCTTTGGAACTGCTGAACTCTCAGCATCTTGTGAAGTGAGAAAGTGTCATTGTAGTAAAAAAAAGGGATGGGGGCACCAAGGTTTGCAAGAGGCTGTGTGGAAATATTGACCAGGAATTAAATTTCCATTACTTGAACCCCTCCGTCCTGGCCCTGAGTTAACCCGGGGGTCACTGGAGTTCAGTGGTTTATTTTCCTGTGCTGATCACTTCCAACTGGCTGTGAGCAAGGGGCTTTTCCTGCTGGCTGCCACTTCCCAGGCTGTGGATTTGTATACTCGAGGTTGGAGCTGGACTGAGCATCCTGGGGAGATGCTTGCGTGGCTTCTGGCATCCTCATGAAAAAGAAATGTGGCTCTCACTTGGTGTTTGGTGAAGGAGTGGGTCTTGGTTTTGTGCTGGTGGGTTTTTTGGAAGATGGAAAGAGCAGATAAGTGTCAGTGATCACAGTCTAACTGTCCAGGAAAGCATTTATTAGCAATGATCCCGTTACCAGGGAAGGGGATCTCAAGGACCATCAGAAATGGGTTCAGTAACTGGAGAATAATGAATGCCGAGGGTGCAGTGGCATGAGATGTGCTGCTTAAATCTGCATTTGTTTGGGCTAAGAAGGAGCCTGAGAGAGAGATCTGAGCCCAGAGAGATCTGAGCAAAGCTGAGAGGTCCTGCAGGTGAGGTTTGATGTGTATCACCTGTACCTGCTCAGTGTAACCATGAATAGCAAGAGTTAAACAGCAAAAATCCCCAGGTTCTGTTTACCAAGAGCTCAGTGCTGTTCCCTGAGGGGAGAGGGAAAACGCACGGAGAGCAAACAGCTCTGCAGAGCAGCTTACGAGGATTTTCCATCCAGCCCCTTCTTCCAGCAGGGAAACAAGTGAGTGGCAGCACCCCCACCAACGAAATTCAAGGCAGAATTACATTGCTGGAGCCCAGACCAGCTAATCAGGTTATGGACCAGCATGGGATCTCTGGGAAACCAACAGCAGGAGGCACTTGGAGATGCTCAGGCAGCTTGTGAGACATGATTGAGGTGCCCACGGCGTGGACGGGGCTGTGGCTCCGTGTGGGGATGGGTGTGCTGGAGTCCTGACCCCTGGCTGGCCACAAAGCTGCTTTTGTGAGCCATCTCTGCTGGGAAGTTAATGAGAGCAGGAGCCAGGGAGGCTCGGAGGCGGCTTCCTGGAGGGCAATCAGAGGAGGGCATTGTGGTGGTGTCTCCCGGCTGAGCCGGGGCCCGGAGCTGCATCTCCAGAGGGAACAGAAACTGGCTTTTCATGTGCCAGCCCCGAGGATGGGACGTTCCGTGACTCCAGCCCTGGAGCACAGGGCAGAGAGGGGACCCCCAGGGGCCACAGCCATGTGGGTCATGGAGGAGCCAACGCTCTGGTGATGGTCATCACAAATCCCGGCTCTGAGAGCAGCCTGGCTTCCCTCAGCCCGCCTGGGGGGCACATGTGGGACCCTCTGACCACCCAGCTCTGTTTCCACGCTGGAGTCACCAGGACTAATCCAGCCTCCTTCTCCCAGCGTAAAACAACTGACTCAAACACTTCCCAGCTATCGCGGCGCTTGAAAGGATTTCTCGTATCATTTTAAATTCCAGGAAAGGTTTCTCCCTGGGGAATGGCCGTGGCAGCTGCTTGCTCTTTCCTCTCATTGCAGAGGGCCACCTCCACACCCAGGGCCACCTCCCTGCTCTTTCCTTTCTTGGACTGGTGGCTGCTGCTCCCTCCAACAATGTCCCCCTTACGATAAATCCTTTCAAGTCTCTGTTTCTCCCTGGAATTGCAGGACACTTTTTATTTTTTTTCCCTTCCCCTTTGCTCCTGATTTTTGTCTCATGCCCTCTGGATATTGTTTACTTGACAAAACATCAAACCGAGTCCCTGGCCGCTTGCGGTCATTAAAAATCCCATGGCAGTTTTGGGGAAGGCTCCAATTTGGCTAATTACCTTCTGCCATAAATATCCCCCTGCAGTTTTAATTGGATATGGTGTTCTTCATTTCCTGGCCATTACAGCTGGGTGGATGCCCCACGTTATTACGTAGCCCTTGTATTTCACCCCTGACATGGCTGTGTTTTGGTAGAAGAGGTGCTTGGAAAAGCCTCTGGAGACCGGGAGTTACACCCTGTTCCTGCTGGAATGAGAATGGGTAAATGCGAGGGAGAGGAGACTGTCCCAGCTCCGTAACATCCGAAGGAGAGTCAATAGCTGCCCTGGGCTGGGACAGCAGTGAATCTGGCCCTGGGAAAGGGAAGGAGCCAGCCCAGCCCGGAGAGAGCTGGTGGAAGAGCAGCCCCGAAATCCCGGCAAAGGCTGTGCTCTCTAACACCTTTCCTCAGCGCTAAAGGAATAATAATTATTCTTCTTCTTTTAACCCGGGGTTATTCAGCGTCCTTGGGAACAATGTGGCATTACTGCCCGTCCTTTCTTTGTTCCCAAGTGCTGAAAAACAGGCGGGCTGCATTGTGGAGGGAGGGCAGATGGTTATCTCCATCTTTTGGCCATGTTAATGGCAGGAGGGCTGCTCTCCACGGCCGGGCATCCTCCCTCCACAGGAGAGAGCCTCACTAGATATTACCACGGAATAACCAGAATGGAAAAGGAGGCTGAGACTTGGATGTGGAAGAGGAAAGATTTTTTTTTCTTAAGCCTGTTAGCAGCAAATAGGAACCAGTTGCTGAGACAAAGTCATGTTTGGCAGGTCTTGGACTCAAAATGGTCACATCCCAGCTGAAGAAACTAATCAATGGATTCCTTCCATGCCTTCTGCGAACACTGAGCCATTGAGCGGCTCAGCTGGAGCTCAGAGCCAGCGCTTTCATGTCGCAGGCTCTGAAGTGAACACAAATTAAGGCGGCTGCTGGGACGGAGTCGGGTTCGAAGGAGAGATTCAGCTGCCCTGGGAGGAAACCTCTGCCCACAGCCACTCCATTCTGTTCCTCCACTGTGGGGAGTTTGCCCCGGTGCTGTTTTGGAAGCATTCCTGGTTTCCCTGCATGTTGGGGCTGCCGTGAAATGCACCAGCAAAACGAAATTTGGGGGAGCAGGGGTGGGGCTGAGGCAAAGCCCAAGGCTCCATCACAGCCCTGCTGCACCAAGCTACGCTTTAGTGTCATCAGCTTTGGGGGATCAGGGCTGAGCCGGGATGCCAAAAGCGTGTGGATGTTTGCTAATAGAAAACACACAGGCTGTGAGAAAGATCTTTATTGAAGCCTTTGTACTGGTCCAGAAGGGAAGGAGCCCCAGTACAGGTGCACTGGAGTTCAGCCAGTCCCTGAGACTGTAATGTTTGCAGGAGAGGCCGAGCCAAAAGCCTCGGCCACGGGAGCGATGCTGGAGCTGGGACACCACGGGGGACCCGCTGCCTCCTCTGCTTTGGAATCCCTGGCCCAGCTCTGCTCAGCAGAACCTTCTCCTTTGTGGCGTCAGCAAATGTCCCAAGCACCGGGGGGTGACCCCACTGCGCCTCCTCTCCTGTTCGGGCTGGGGGTTGTGGTTTGTGCGGGTCTGAGCAGGGGGATTATCGAGCCGGGGGGACCAAGGGTCATTTCCAGCCCGGGGGGGCCGTGGGTGCCTTCTGATGGCTCCACTGCCCGCAGGCAGCTGCATGAATGGCACCCTGAGCCAGCACGGGCACACTGACACACACTGGCACATACAATGACACAGTGGCACACAGTGACACACACACTGACACACAGTGACACACTGACACAGTGACACACAGTGACACTGACACACACACTGACACAGTGACACACTGACACACACTGGTGCAGTGACACACAGTGACACTGACACACACTGGCACACACACTGACACAGTGACACACAGTGACACTGACACACACTGGCACACACACTGACACAGTGACACACACTGGCACACTGACACACACACTGACACACTGACACACACACTGACACACACGCTGACACAGTGAAACACACTGACACATAGACTGACACACTGACACACACACTCACACACACACACATTGACACTGACACACACACACACACTCACACACACTCACACACTCCCTCCCACACACACACTCACACTCACACACACACATGTACACACTCCCTCAGCTCCCACCCTCTCTGCGGGATCGCCGCTCAGCCGAGGGTAGGAAGGGAGGCATTGTCGGGCTGTGATAGCTGCATCGGGTTTCTCTTCCCAAGCCTGCTCTGAAAGGACCAGAGATCAGACAGAAAGGCAGCTGTTTCTCCTGAATCCCCTTTTGATTTTCAGCTGGAAATGTTCTGCTAAATCTCCTCTCTATAGTTTCTTCCTTCATTGCTGTACAGGGAAGAAAGGAAAGAAACAAACCGAGGGCAGGTGCAAGCCCATTATGCTGTATGGGAAAGGCAACAGGGACCACATTTTATCCCTCCAGCTATTCTCTTTTCACTTTCGGATTTCCAGGTTCATTCCTGTGGTAGATTTCAAACCACCAGCAGAGCTTTCAATGCCTGTGCCCTGCCTGAGCACGGCTCAGGTTCTCCAAAGCCCGCGGGAACCAGCGGGGGGAGTTTATATATGAGCTGCTGGTCCCACTCCACTGCTGCAGGAATAGGTTGTCCAGAACTGAGCTTGCAAGTAAATTGAAAACACGACTGCCTGTAAGACTAGAAATGTGAGAGGTTGTCACTGGGTGATGAACTTTGGGCTGGAGCTTGCTGCCTGCCCGGCTTTGCCAGCTCCAGCCTTCCTGCTGGCTGTGTCGAGCTCTCTGTCTCGGTAAAACTGTTCATGCAGCCACAATCAGGCTCTCTGCGCCTGGCCCCGACACCTCGCAGCTTCTTTCACTTACACAAACTTTCCTTCTATAAATACGCCGGGGCGGCGGAGCAAGGCGGGGCTGCAGCAGCTCGAGATGCTCCGAGCTGCAGTGTTTGCATCTTCAGCTCACCCCTCGCTCCTTGGGAGCTTTGCAGGGTGTTTGCAAGCACGACCCTGGTTCATCCCAAGGCTTGGGGGTGATCGTGAACCCCAATATCTGGCTCACATGCGCTGGTGCTCGTTTGAGTCCAGCTTTGATCAGAGCAGCCTGGTGTCAGCCAGGAGCCTCTTAAAGACTTTCGGAGTGAGAGAACCACAAGAGCTGGTTGCTAATGACTTTTTTTTTTTTTTTCTGTACCGGTAAGTTGACATCTGTGAGTCATAATCTCCCTTCTGCTCTGCCGTTTGTGGTCTGAAGTTTGTGCTACCTAAATAAAATAAAACATATTTCATGTGAAAACCGATATTCTTCTGTTAACTTTGTGCCATACTGGCACCACACTCATCTTGCGTCTCTGAGATGCTTTTTATGCAGTCGGTTCCCAAACCTTTTTGGCCTCCCACCTGTACAAAGCAGGCCTGGGAACCCGATGCCACACGATGTGCACACACGCTCTGCCCTGGCTGTGCCCCCACACTTGTTGGGTGGGAGAGGATCAGGCGACTTCAAGCGGGATGATGGGAATGTGAAGGGTGGAAGTGAGAACGATGGGGTGATGTGAGCGGGGTGATGGAAGTATGAAGGGGTGATGGGAGCACGAATGGGTGAGCGTGCGAGGCAGCTGCTCGTGTCCAGACAGGCAGGGTGAAAACAACTGGCCTGATTTCAAGAACCATCGGTTTTGGACAACAGGCTGTGTCGGCTCCAGCCCAGGCTGCCCGCAGCCAGCGGCGCTTTTATTCCCGTGCTCAGGCTCTTTCCCCGCGGTGTTCTGGCACTGGGATGCGCGCAGGGGCCGGGGCGGAGGCTGGGGATGCTCTGGAGCGCTGCCCCCCTG
>WBMV01000772.1:193111-224535 GCA_013396655.1 Campylorhamphus procurvoides | reverse complement strand
CCTGCCCGCATCCATGCCCCCCTGCCCGCATCCATGTCCTCCTGCCCACAGCCTTGTCCTCCTGCCCGCATCCATGTCCCCCTTCCCGCATCCCTCTCCCCCTTCCCGCATCCATGTCCCCCCGCCCGCAGCCAGGACAGTGGCGGGAGGTCGCGGAGATGTTTGGCCGGTGGGGTTGGGGTGGTGTTTTTTGGGAGGGTCTCCTGTGGAAGGGAACGCGGAGCGCTCCCCCAGGTCGCACCCGAGCGGCGCCGCCCGGGCTCCGCCGCGCAGCCGAAGGCGAATTTACTTTCCGAGCGCTTTTATGACTTTCCGTCCCCCTCCTTCTCTCAAAAACCATCCCGCCGCCCCTCCAGCCTCCTTCCCTCGTGCTCCTGGCATCCCGGCTGGGATGGAGGCAGGAGGGATGCGCTGCCCGGCTCATCCTCCCTTTTCCCAAGTGCATCCTTAGCCGGGTTGTACGTTCCCCCCATCCCTCGCTGGAAATGCCTTGTGTGGTCCAAGCGCTCCTGGTATTTGGGAAACACAACTGGAGCGGTAACTCCGCTGGATGTGGCACGTTTAAACCAGGAAAACCCGCTGCCTTGATTTTATTTTCCCCTCTCTGGAGCTGGAGAAATGGGTGGAGGAAGGGTGCAGAAAGCAACATGTTACTTAAGTGAGGCGTGAAGGGGTTTTTTGTGTTGTAGCGTTAAGTTCAGCTGCTGCTGGCTGTGGTTTGTGCTCAGAGTCGAGCCTTTCCCATAATAAGGGCTGCTGTTCGCATACTGATGTCTGGCTGCTTGCTGACCCCAGGCACTCAACTGGTCTCTGCCTTGCCCAGGCGAGGTAGAGGATGGAGCTTGGAGGGCCTGCAGGGTAAAAAAACTTCTTTTTCTGTGTAAAACGAGTCCTGTTGCTTCATCTCTCTGTGCTGTAACTCCCACTGTGCCGAACTGGGACTCTGCTGGATTTAGTGCAGCGCCGGTGTGATGAAGAAAATCAAATTAAAGACGGAGTTGGGTGTTTCTTTGCCAGTTAGGGAGTTTCTAGGAAACCCAGAAAGGAGGTACAGCTCCTGCCAGGCAATGGGATTTCAGGCTGGATGTGGAAATAAACTGACAGCTGAGTGCTAAAGCACACAAGTTAAATAGATGCTGGTGCATCAGCTTGGCTGCAGAGAGCTCCAGAATTCTGGATCTGCTATCCATGGGCTACATGGTGACTGCTGTGGGGAGAGTGTCTGCCTTGTGGTCCATCTTCCCACCGTAGGGAGGACCCTCTTGCTGGTTGTGGCTGTTTTGGTGCTCCCTGCCCATGTCACAGCAAGGCTGAGCCCTCAGGTGTGGGCTGGGAAGGACCAGGCTTCAAAATGCAATAGGATGCTGAGGATGGTTTTCCAAAGCACCTACCCAGCTTAAATACGAGGCTTAAATGGAGCTGAGGACCTGTTGGTGCCCATTTCCTAAAACCTTGGTTAAAACTCATTCCTGTACTTCAGGTCTGTTTGCTTGAAGGGGAGGAAAATGTGTTAGGAATAAACACCTGGACCACTGGGGCAGGGCTGGGATGACGTGGGCTTTGCTTTTCGCTCCAGACCAGAGGATCTGTTTAAATTTGCATGGCTCCTGGCATGGGTGAGAGCTTTTCCAGAGGCCCTGCGTGGTTGAGGTGTCTGAGCACTGGAATTCCCTGGTGCCTGAAGGGAGGACTCTGGTGTTTCACTGTTTTCTTCTGTCCATGAAAGCCCTTTTACAGCTTGTGTCAGCAAACAGTTCTTAGAGCTGACCCGAAGTTTAAACCTTGGCAGGAAGAGCTCTGAAAAAACACAAACCCAAAAGGTAAAAAAGAGCTGACTCCCCATCGCCTTCAGCTGCAGCCGCTCCTGTTCTGGTGGCTGCACTCACTGTGAGCCAGAAAGGTCAGTGCTGTCAATTAGCTGGCTTAACCTCATTTCCCCTCCAACTTTTTAGAGAATGCTGAAGCTTTCTTGTTTGGTGGGATTGATGTTGAGAGAAGGAGTGTGGATGCTGCTGGTTTGTGCTCCTGGGACCCAGCAGTGCCTTGTGCAGGGGACATTGCTTTTCTCTGCTCCCAGGGGACTTATCTGCTCCCTGAGGGCTCCTTCAGCCCCCAACCTGTCACCAAATTGTTCTTAATTCCAAAATGGGCTTTGGCCTTGCTGAGAAGGGGTCCAGCCCCTTGTTCCTTCAAGCAAAGCAGCACAGCAGATGTGCCTCACGGTCTCCATAGGGTTAAGAGTCCTTGCAGCCATAGGTTTTCAATTGTGCACGATGTTTAATGTGCCAGGTGCTCCATGCCCCATAAAACTGCATCTCTGCTCAGTCCATCCCCCTCTCACCCCCCCGAAACCAACCCCTGCTCCAGCCCACACGTGCAGGCAGCCTTTGCCTGCAAAAGTTCCATGGGATTTGTAGTGTGTCCAAAGGGTTTAAAAATAACCTGAAAGGGATGTGGAGTTGTACAAGCTTCCAAATCCACCCCCACCCACCCCCACTGCTCTTACCAGCAGGAATTTGGGAGCGAGATGAGCAGGTCAGGAGCCAAAACCCCACGGTGTGGGCTTCTCTTTTAATATATAATATTTTAATTGTATGTGCATGGATGTTTTTATGATGGAGTGGATGGAAGCATCGTTTTTGGTGGCAGATACATGGCTGATCCACCCGTGGGGTTTTTTTGAGACAGTAAAAACCCAAACCATCATGCAAAAATCAACCCCAAGGGGAACTTCACCTTGGGGCTGGTGAACGCTGCTGCCCTCCACAAACCAGTTTGTTTCCTCCAGTTCTGCCCAGCTCTGTTTGTTGGCTGTGGTCAGAGTGGGAAGCAGCCCCCCAGCCCTTACTGGGAGCTGTGGGGTGTAACTGGGACTCCCAAGCCCTCATTTCTTGCAGAGGAAGCTGCTGACTTGCTGCCCCAGAGTGTCCCACAAGGTACTGGGGAAGGGCTGTAATGCCAGCTGGTGATGCTGGACACGCCAGGTGAGGCAGGAATGCTGAGCTCCCCATCCTGCATCCACCCCCCTTTCCTTCCTTTCCCTGTGTGTTATGGGTGCAGTGCTGGATTTGTTCCTGCCTGGAATGAAGAAAGGATTCGGTCTGAGCACATGCAGTGTAGAAATCCTGACTTTTCAGCTTTTGAGTTGTTTTTTTTTCCCCCCATACGTACCCTGAGGACAGCTGGGAGATGGACACGTTGTTTCCATCAGCCTGTGCGTGGGTGGCATCCCAGGGGTGTATTTTTATCTGGCAAGAGCCTTTCCCTCTGTTTAGGGTTCGGGACAACATCAGTTAGGGCTGAAGCAAGATTTTCCCTTCCAACCCAAACTATTCCCTGGTCCCCCTGCTGAGGTGGTGCAGGGTACAGGGGAGCTCCTACAGAGCTCCCAAGCAGCGCATTTTTGGATGCAGGACCTGCCTAATGGTGCTGCTTCCCCTTCCCACAGCCAGGGCAGGCTTTGCTTTTGTCCTTTGCTTTCACTTTCATGGCAGGCAAATGAGGGAGTTTGCATTTAAAGCAAGCCTGGCAAATGCAAACCCTCCTCCAGTGCAGGGAAATGCAAGTCTGAGAGTGTCTTCTATATGGTTTTAGGATGGGATCCTTCATCCTTCCCTCTGCCTTGTGTAGGGAGGGAACGTTTCCAGCCATGCCTTTCTCCCAGGTGTTTATGGATTTGCATGGGATAAGGTCACAGCTGGATCAG
The DNA here is from genome assembly GCA_013396655.1 of Campylorhamphus procurvoides. NCBI lineage: Eukaryota > Metazoa > Chordata > Aves > Passeriformes > Dendrocolaptidae > Campylorhamphus > Campylorhamphus procurvoides. The sequence goes on along the minus strand of WBMV01000772.1, from coordinate 220,829 downwards.
CCCCTTCGAGGGGAGTCCAGTGTTGAGCTGCTTGGGATCAAAGTGCCCAGGGACTTGGAACATCCTTCTCGTCCAAAAAGGAAGGTTTGATCCTGCGTTATCCTGGCACGGCACGTTTTCCTTCCAGGGGCACACCAGCATCTCCTGCTGCTTTGGGATGTCCCCTGTCCCTCCCTGCACACACCGAGGGCCAGAGCCTGGGGGAGGAGACAAAGGCACTGAGAGGTGATTTCAGGGATGCAAAGAATTGCACCCCGCCTCTTTGGGAATGCTTTGTAACAGCCAAGGTGAGAGCCGGGCTCGGCTGTGGATGCTCCGTGTGGGCTGGAATTATCAGACTAATAAATTGAGGGCTTTGGGCTCCTCTCACAGTTTCGGTGCTGATTGCCCGTGGAGGAGGTGAGAATTGAACTGGAGAAGAGCAATTACCTTCCTATGCACTTACAAAATGCCCATTACTGTGGTATCCAGCCAGGATGGAGGAATGAGAGGTTGCCGGGGGAGGGGGGACTGTCTGCGCCTGGCTGCCACCAGCTCCAGCTTTGCAGTGTCACCTTCAGAGCAAAGGTGTTAAAAGAGGTGGAAAGAGGGCAATTCCATGGCTCGGTCCTTCAGGGATACACCCATTGAAGCGCATCCCTGGTTTTTAACCTGGGTCTGGGGAGTGAGATTCCCAGGAAAGAGGAGCAAACCCCCTTCCTGCCACTTTTTCATCCCAAGCAACCCAAAGCACGTACCGACTGTGTAATTACAGTGTTGTTACATGAAGTGGCCCCTAATTTGCCATGTAATTACAGCGTGCCATGCTTTGATAGGCCTTATGGAATGGAGGGATAACACAGTCTCATGCTGGAATGCTGCACTCGAGCTCTGCAGAGCGAGCTGAGGAGCACGTCAGAGGCAATCCTACTCTCCCAAATCCATAGGAAATTGCTGGCAGGGAGGGAACAAGGGGCTGGGACTCCAGCAGGACTGAGTGTTATCAGGGGATTATCACAGAATCCCAGAATGGCTTGAGTTGGAAGGGACCTTAAAGCCCATCTTGTTCCACCCCTTGCCATGGGCTGGGACACCTTCCACTGTCCCAGGTTGCTCCAGGTCCTACCCTGAGCACTTGCAGGGATGGGGCAGCCACAGCTTCTCTGGGAGCCAGTTTTTGGTATGTGGCTGCACCTCTGGAGTGGATCCTGCTGTGTGATGGGCTGGGGGACAGCTGGATCAGGTTTAGGGGGCCGTGGTTAGACCCTGGGATTATGGTTTGGTGCTGGAGGTGAAATGAAAGGTGGGTTGATGTTCTTCTCCAGTTGCTGTTTTGATGAGATCAGATCGATTTAGGGGAGGAACTGGGTGTGAGTAAGACCAGACTTAGAATATAGTTCAGGGGTGTAAACTCACAGATCTGCCACCCCAAATGGCTGCTGTCAGTTGAGGCATGAGGATCAGCTGGGATTTTGGGGAAAAAAGGAACAAATTCAGTTGTATCTGTCCAGACAAGGCAAGAACATCTTTTCCCTTTGGCATTGTTGGCTGCTCCTTACCTGGGCATGAGGTGAGCAAATTCCATGATTCAGGAGAGCAGGTTCCTGATGGAAAGGATGGAGCTTCTGGCATCCTCCAGGCTTACAAATTTGCTTGGTGGAACACATGTGCTGGGTGGGGTGTGCCAGGGGCCTAACTGGGTGAAGGAGGAGGGGATGCTCTGCTCTGTTCAGCACTAAAATGCCCCTGGAGCCAGGGGATGACTGTTCATCCCACTGTGTGCTTGGGGGATCCCCCTGGAAATTGGGATTGTGTGTCCACAGGTCAAGCCCTGACTCCTCACTTTGCTTTTGAGCTGTGGTCCAGTTTGTAGCTCATCCACATCAGTGTCTCCCCTGACTCCAGGGCTCTGTGCCCTGACCCAGCCTGAAGCCTGATCCCTGCAGAAGCCAGTGGGGCAAATCTGTAGCTGCTACAAACTGTACATCTGTCTCACAGCCAAAACTTGGGCCTGAATCCCCTTTTTTTGTTTTTTTCAAACCCACGACACAGTTACCCATCTCAGCTCTTTTGTTCCTCTTCCGTGACTGAGCTGCTCGCTGCCTGTGTTTCTTTTTTCCCCCCCTCATTGTGTAGTTTATAATCTTCCAACTAGATACAGAAAAAAATTTGTTTGCAGCGCTGGCCAAGAAGGCTCTGGTTTCCCTGGCACGGGGCCATGCTTACATCTCCAGTCAAAATACTGCTGGTTAAACAATAAATATTTATTGATTCTTCTACGAGCTCCTACATTTTTCCCAGGTGCAGTGGAATTTGAGGGGGGGAGCACTTGAGTCCTGCCCTTGGCAAAACTGGGAGATGGCTCCGGAGATAATGACTCTCTAGAGACAGATTTTCTGATGCAAAGGTGGCCCTTGGAAAGCTGGGATCAGTCCTGCACATCCAGCCTGGAGAGCTGCTCTCATTCTCCATCCCAGCTTTCCCAGCTTGGGGATTTGTTGCCTGCAGGCTCAGGGGTTAATTATGGGAAAATGTGGAAATCTGCAGGTCGTTTTATGTGCTTGAATATCCCCTTGAACAGGGGAGGATGAATACAGAGTTTGATGCCAGGTCCAGAGGGATGGCAAAAAATTAATTAAATCACAGAATCCCTGAACGGTTCGGGTGGAAAGGACCTTAAAGCCCATCTTGTTCCAGGGACACCTTCCACTGGTCCAGGTTACTCGGGGTTTCATCCAGCCTTGTTTTGGACACTGCAGGATGGTTTCAGTTTTGCTTTGGCTGGAAGGCTCAGCCTGGGTTGCAGACACCCCCGGATCTGAAGCCTGTGCCATTCACACAGGGCTGCAAATGTTGGCTTGCAAAGCCTGAGCTGTGCTGGGGTGAGGGCAGAGCCCTTGGTGCTCATCCTCAGCCCTGCTCCAAGGTGTTTGCTCCTTCTCTGGTGTGCTGGGAGCTCAGAGTGACTTACTCAGCCCTGGATGGGGCAAACCCAGCGCTCTGATTGCTGCCTCTTTCTGAGCTGTGAGATCAAACTGCACGTTTTTATATTGGCTTGGATTTTTTTTTCCCACTAAGCTGGCAAAAATCTGAGACCTGGTTTGCTATTTTGTCCCATGAACAGCATCAAGTCATGGGGGCAGTGTCTGTATGTGCAGGACCAGGCAGGTGATACATTTGTCCCTGTCACCTCCCCTGGTTTTGCTGACCATGCAGAGTTTCCTGGCTCTCTCCATCCCATGTCCAGCCCTGTGCCCTGGGCAGGTGGAGCTGATGTTTGCAGGGAAGCAGGATGCTGGAGCAGCACAGCCACATCTGGTTCCTGTAGCCACACAGCCTGTGGATAAATATAACCTGCCAGAAAAGTATTACAAATGCACCAAGAAATAGCAGCTTGCTTTCCCAGAGAGGAAAATCCCCTCGTTTCTGTGGCTCCCTCTGGGTTGGGAATGACAATTGAAGTCACGGCCTGGGTTGTGGATTGGGATATGCAAAGTCACAGAGCTCTGTCTGGGTCTGAACTGGTCAGGCTCTGGGGCTGTAAATCCCATTCCCACCATCTCCCAGCTGGTGTTGGGCACAGCAGCAATCCCTGCTCCAGCAATCCCCTGCTTCCCAGCTTTTTGCTCCTGTTTAACCTTTCCTATCAAGCCAGAAGAGGGACAGACCTGCAGCTCAGGTGGCTGGTGCAGGAACCCTCCCAGCATTATTGGGCTTGGCAAGTGTCCTGGGAGGGTTTGCAGGGAGGACTGCTCTCCTCTGGGATGTGGCTGTGTGTAGGATGCCTTCCTGCTGGATCCCACATTTCTGGGATGGCTGTGGAGCTGCCTCCTCACCCCAGCTGAGTGCTCCGAGCTTGTTAATGAACAAAATGCATTTTCTTACACGGAGGGGATTTTAAATTGGCTCCACATGGATCGTGTACGTTGTCGCCCTTTCCCGGAGGGCAATGGCAGGAGCAGGAATGTGGGGCTGATGAAAGAAGCCAGACACTGAGTCAAAAGCTGAGCTGCTCCCCCACTCCCCTCCCCATGCCCCCTCTCCCCCCATCCCATCCCAAATATTTGACGTGATTCCAAGGCATTCTTCAGATGGCTGGTGGGGAGCGCAGGAGAAGCCAGTCAGTGGGATTGGGCTTTTTGGAATGGTTTTGGGCCTCTGACCCCAAAAGATGTTGAGGAAAGGCTTGATGAGCCCTGGTTTTAGGAGAAACTGAGGCAGAGTGTTCCCATTGTGCTGCCGCAGGGAGGTGGGAGCATCCCCAGAGTGCTCCAGGTCTCCCTCTACTTGCAGTATTTCTGCTCTCCTGTGGTCTCTCTTCAGCTGGGCTGGTCTTTCCTGGCTCCTCCAGGCAGGCCTGAACCCATCCACCTCTTGGAATTCCCAGTTTAGGTGTCCTGGCTGACTGATTTGGGCTGGGAGTGGCTCTGGGGGATGCCAGTGGCTCAGCCCCACATCCCTCCAGGAACTGAATGTCTCACCCAGCAGGGTGAGGGTTGTGTGTGCTCACAGGGGCTGGGATTTCCACTGGGATGCCCTCTGGATAAAACTGCTGACTAAGGGAGAGCTTCCTCTGGTGCTGCAGACAGCCCCAAACCCTGGAGCCGGACACGGGGCAGTGCTCTGGGGGCTGCTTTCTGTTCTTTCCCCCCTTGTCAGCACCATTTATCACAATAATCAAACTGTGGCTTTTTGACCCACATGAAAGTTTCTTTTCATAGGTGCCTGTGTGTGTTTGTGCAAACCCACTGAATTTTGGTCAGTGCTCTGGAAGCAGCAAAGGGCATTTTATTTATTTTTTTTTCCTTACCTTTTAGTTTCGAGAAATTGTTTACTGAAACCTGAACCCTCTGAAGAAACAACTTGCAAAAGCTGAGTAGTCCTGGCTTTTTCCACTGGAAAATTAAAAAAAGATGGAGTGGAACACGTGAAATTTGGGTCTTTTTTTTTTTCTTTCTCTTCTTTTTTTACACATTATTGTTAGAAGCCGTTTGAAAACGCAATGCCAAGTGCTTTCTCTTTTCAAATGCTCGAGGCACGTTACCCAACTGCTCCATGAGGTCAGGGAATGCAATTCCTCCTGGTTTGCAGCTGGAAATGGGGAAAAACTGCGTTTGCTCAATGCCTGGCAGCAGCCAGAGGCAGCAGAGGAGCCCAGCAGGTTGGGGCAGCGTCGTGGTGCCCTGACCCCGTGGCATTTCCCAACCCCAGCCTTTTGAAGTGTTGCCAAGAGATTGGGGCTGGATGTCCGAGGGCCGTGCTGGGCTCTGGGAAAGCCAGAGCTGGGAAAGTTTGTGTTTCCAGCCCCACCAGCAGTGGGGTGTCGGAGCTGTCCCGGTAGCCGGGGCCGTTACTCACTGCGGCTGTTTCCATCCCTTTAAGCGGCTCCAGATTTGAATTTGGCTCCAAAGGCTGGAACATGAAAGGCCTGGATGACTCTGCCTTCAAACAGCCGAGCCATATGGATCCTATAGAGTGACCTGGAGCAGCCCAGCGGGGTGAGGAGGGAGGGCACGAGGGGCTGGGGTACCCCCGGGCTGGACCCCCTCGCCCTTTGGCATCTTCAAGGGCTGCTGCTTCCCTTGCCTTCCTGGCTGCCAGTCCCAGAAACTCACTGAAAGCCAGAGTTAGGCTCAAAGAAATTTGAAAAGCTAAAAGAAGGAAGGTGCTCACTGAAAGCCAAAGTTAGGCTTAAACAAATGTAAAAGAATAAGGAAGGCACTCACTGAAAGCCAAAGTTAGGTTTAAAGAAATTTAGTAAAAGTAGGAGAAGGAAGGTGCTCACTGAGAGCCAAAATTAGGCTTGAAGAAATTTAATAAGAGAAAGAAGGTGCTCACTGAAAGCCAAATTTAGGCTTGAAGAAATTTAATAAAACTAAGAGAAAGAAGGTGCTCACTGAAAGCCAAAGCTAGGCTTAAAGAAATTTAATAAAAGAGAAGGAAGGCACTCATTGAAAGCCAAAGTTAGGCTTAACGAAGTTTGAAAAAATAAGGAAGGCACTCATTGAAAGCAAAGTTAGGCTTGAAGAAATTTGAAAAACTAAAAGAAGGAAGGTGCTTACTGAAAGACAAAGTTAGGCTTAAATAAATTTCAAAACTAAGAGAAGAAGGGGACTAAAAGGCTGGAGAGAACGAAGGGAAGGGCGAGGGAGGGGAGGATGGTGTGCCTTTAACAGCGTGCTGTGCACTCGCTAATGTGTGACTAACTCTGAGCGCTGCCAAGCCGGGATCCATCCCCAGCCCACGGCCCCGGCTCTCATCGCATCCCATCCCATCCCATCCCAGCAGCCCCCCCAGCCTGCCCCCCGCTCCCTGGGGCAAGTTATTTACTCATCGGGAGGGCACAGCCCCGGCGGTCTCTTGACTCAGCACTCCGGGGCCGATGGGAGCTGCGGGAGCAAATTCCAGGCAAGAAATAATCTCATGACTTGTCTCGGAAAAGATTGCTCCGCAAAGCTCCCCTTACGGTCACGGAGCGCTCCGTGCCGGCCCCTCCTGCCCAGGCTCCCGATTTCCCAACCTCGGGGAGCGGGGCAGGCAGCCAGGGATCCCGGGGGACCCGCCGGACCCTTGGAAAAGGAGCGATGGATTCGGGGCTGGTGCCTCTTCCCCCTGGGACACAGGGCATGGGGAGCTGGGGCTGCTTGGCCAGGGCAGGGAGCCCAGAGCTTGGCGTTGTGTTTTTCTTCCTCCACTTTCCCGGGAGGGTTTAAACCCTTCCTTCAGCCCTGGGAAATTTTGGTTCCTCCATCAGTGTTTTTTCCCAGGCACTGGCATCACTTCCAGCAGGGCTGGCACCCTGGATGACTTTCGAAGCATATTTATCCTTTTTTCTTTCTTTTTTTTTTTGCCTTCTGGCTTTTTGTCATCCTGCATGTCTCTCATCCTGGTCTTTTTTCCCCACCTCCTCCCCATCCAGAGCCACTGGAGTCCCCCCATCCCCTTCTGAGGACTCTTTGGGAGGTCTGGTCTCATGCCCAGCGCTTTCCCACAGGCACTGGGAATGGGATGGGATTAGACCAAGTTGGACATTAAGGCTCTTTGGAAACCTGCATTTTCCTGGGAGGAAGGCTGGCCCTGTGGGCAGGCAGGGCTGCTGAGCTGACAGCTCCTGGTGCCTCCTCCTTCCCAGCTGGGATCAGGGCTTGGCATCACACAGCTCCTGGGGCTGGGACACGGCAGGGCACTGGTCCAGCAAGGCTGCCTTTGGAGGGGAAGATGCCTGGGGAGAGGGATCTTGGCTCCCTGAGGGATTCACCCCCTGAGCAGCAGGAGCTCCTGAGGGCCACAGGACATCGCATCCCACCAAACCCCCCATCCAAACCCCCTGCCCAAGCTCCTGGAGGATTCCTGGAGTCCCTGGCAAGGGCTCCCAGCTCCCGAGTCGCCCAATGACACCCCCTCCTCCATTTCATCTCCTCCTAAATAGCCTCTCGGCCCGAGCAGCCGAATTCAATCAGCCCTTTCACCATCTGCTCCCAGGCACTTCTGCCGGGGAAGGCTCGGGGCCAGAGAGGCTGTAATTCCTTAATAGCTTCCGGATGCTGCCGGGGTGGATGCGAGGGCTGGGAGTGCCTCAGCCTCTCTCCCCCAGCCCTCGTGCAGCTTTCCAAGCTCAGGCTTCCCCTGGGCAGGTCCGAGCACCTCTGATTTATCCCTGCCTGCCCTCGGCTCTCCAGGCTGAGGCCAGGAGGTGACATAATCCCCATCGTGGCCAGCCCTTGGCTCTGGGATGGGATGACTGCAGCTGATGGGGCAGCCCACTCCGTCTTTGGCCGCCTTCCCCAGCTCACTCCCACCTTCATCCTCCCAGGGCTTTGTTTGGCCCAGGCTCTGTGCCGGTCCCTTCCCTGGTGGGAAGTTTCCTAGAAGTAGGAGCTGGAAAAGACGACCTTCCCGGGGTCGATTAGGAAAATGCTCTTGTGAATGAGGATCCTGGTAACCTGGATGTTTTGTGGTGGTGTGTAGGCAAAGCCAGGAGTTCTGTGCTCACCCTGGGATGGAGAGGCTTAATCTTGGGGCTGTCCTGATAGTCCTGGGAAAATCCCCTTGTTCTTTGCCTTCGTTTCCTTGTCTGCTTAAAAAATAATAATAACCAGGAGAATTGTCCCTGGGAAGTTGTGAAATGAGGCTGGTTTGGCACTGGTGTTCCTGAGGCACTCGCTGCCGTGGGCTGGAGAGCTTTGGTTCCCAGGGCCCTTCCTGGCCTCCATCCCTGGGATGCTGAGCAGCTTGGGCAGGGAACACGGAGTGAAATGGAGTCAGGCTGGCAGGCAGCAGCCAGGGGTGGCCTTGTCCCTGTCCCCTCCTGGTCCCAGGTGTGAAGCTGGCCCTGGTTCTCTCCACAGTGACCCCTTGGCTTGGACAGTTTCCAGCCAGGAAAAGCCTCCTGTGCTGGGATCATCTGCTGCTCTGCAGAGCCTGGCTGGGGGCTGGGGGTGGGAATGTGAGGGGGGTGTGAGTGGGACAGGGGTGGTGCCCATGGAGGTGTCATTTGGTGGCATCAATGGGGTCCCAGCCCCAAGAGGACACAGGGCTGGCTCAGGCAGCAAAGCCTGAGCTTTGAGCATCTCCTGTTTAGCTGGTTCTCTCTCCCTCCTGGGAGCTGATGCTGTGCTGGGAGCAGCTTGTGGAGGGAAGGTGCTTGGAGTGTGCAGTGACTACTGTGAGCCAATTTAGGTTTGACTTCAGCTGCCCAGGGGCTGTTGGGTGACTTTGGGTGCCCTGGTGAGGGGGGAGGGACCCTCAGAGAGGGTCAAGGCACTTGCAAGTCTTCTGGGGAATAAACCAAATGATGGAAAGAAATCAATCCATACCTAGTGCAGTGGAATTGGAGGCATGTGGATTGTTACCTGACATCTCTTGGCAGCTGCTGGCATAGGTGACTATTTGCTCTAAAGAGTTATAAATAATTTTGTTGATTAAAATGATTGATTATCCTTGGTCTAATATTATTTAGGCAGAGCAAACAGTGCTGAGATTTACCAGCTGCTCTCTGACCTCCCAACCCTGATCTGTTTGCAAAAGGCCTGTGCAATTATTTGTTTGATTTCAAAGCTAAATAGCCTAAAGTCTCCTCTCCTCCTTTGGCAACTGCAACGGGACAGCTCGGGGTGATAAGAGAGGGTGGACCTGGAGTCCTTGTGCGTGGTGGCAGGTCCCTGGGCACAAAGGGGTGAGTGGCATGAGGACCTGGTGGTCACCAGGTGAGGACAGGGCGAAGCTCTTGGACTCCTCCTTCTCTGCACACACTCCTGGAGTGCTGCCTGTGCTTCCTGGGCAGAGCCAAAGCACTGCCAGGTACAAACCGAGCTGCCACCCAAGGCTGATTTCGGACGAAGGGCTTTCTGCGGGCACAGCAGCGATGCCCGTGTGGTGTGATACGCTGCAACTTGCAGCTGCCATTGAGCAATCCGGCTGGGCTGTGCAATGTCTGGCTGGCATTGCCCTGCGGGGAAGGGGCGGCCGGGCAGGCTGCGGGGGTGGGACGGGCAGGAATCTGCAGCTGCAGAGCCGTGCGGGGTTTGCTCGGTGCCCGGGGGCAGAGCGGGCTGGGAGGTGAGCCAGGGCTGCCCAGCCTCCTGTTCTCGGCATCCCCAGCCCTTCTGCATCACTGGCTTCGTGCTCTGCGTCATAAGGAGAAGTCCAGGGCGTGAGGAGTGCTGAAGGAATATCCCTCCCACTCGTGAGCGACAGGCACTGTGGTGTGTGGACACCGGCAGGTCCAGCCCTTCCAGCTGTAACAAACATTCCTGGGGTGTGAATGGGAGAGCTGGGGAGTGGAGGAGGGTGGCTTTGATGTGGACGGAGATATTCCAGAGGCGGAACGTCATCCCAGCTCCAGGGCACCTCAGACTCTCCTGCCATGTGGGCACCTCGTGTCCCACATGACGTGGCATTGTTTCAGCCTGGGGGCAAGGGCTGAGGTCACGACACAGAGATCAGTCTAGGCAGGAGAACCAAGTGAAGGTTGGGGAATTCCTTGGGACAGGCAGATTGGAGGTTTGGCTGAGGATCTGCATGTCTAATCCCTTCCCAAGGCAAGGATAATTGAGGCTTCTTTTTAGAACCAGTGTGTTCCCAGCAGAGGGACATCTGAGGAGTCCATCTGTATCAGAAGTGTGTCATGGTCATGGGCACCACCAATAACTGGGGCATGGAGTCATTTCACACGTATCACCAGGACTGGGGGACAAAACCATCCTGAGCTCTGAGGTCACGTGGAGCTCTTTACAAAATGTGTTGGCACCTCGTGTTCCTCAGGTGTACCTGAGCTGACTTGGAGAGGTTGGGATCTTTTTATGGGATGATGAAAGAGCTCAGCATGAATGAAGGTTCCTTGGCCCTTATCCCTGCTGCAAGGGGACAGCCCTGCCAAGAGATCTCAGCCTTCCCTTTTCACACTTCCGATCCTGACAGCATCTTCCTGCACAATGTTCTGCCAACTGTCCTCAACCTGGCCTTGCAGAGTCCCTGCTCTCCCTTGCTGGGAGACTGTTGGCAGCTCCAGCCTGGAGAAAGCAGCTGGAGGTGTTGGAGCTGAACCCCCTTTGTGTCTGCATGTATGGCTGGATGATGAAGAGAGAGATTGAAATCTGGAGGAGAGAGTGAGGGTTTATTTGGATGGAGAAACGCTCCATCTGAAGTGCTTGCTGTGATTGCAGTAGTTCATTGGTAGCATCCCATGTGCTTCTGCAGCCCAGGAAAAATCTGTGTCAGGGCACTGGGATGCTTCCTTCTCTTTGGATAAATCCTCCAGTCCCATCCCTTCTTCATTGAGGATGCCAGAAATGGCATCATCAGCCAGAGGTTTGAGGTGAGAACAGCAGGATTCCTGCTTTTAACCTGGCTGGAAAGAACTGTGAGCTCCTGGAGGTGGGTGTGGATGACCCACTGTCTCCTCCATGGAGTGCTGGAGCCCAGCCTGGCATTGCTTTGGGAAGGCTGTGGCTGTGGAAGCCTCCAGGGTGGTGAACCTTTGAGGGCTCCAAGCCCAGCCCGAGGAGAGAAGAATTTCAAGAGGTTTCTGGTGACAGGCTGAGCCCTGGGAATGCCTCAGGCACCGTGCCAAGGGCAATGAATATCTCCTTGTTTGTTCTGTGGCATCGAAGGGTTTTGAAGGGTTTTTTTTCCCTTTTTTCCTTCATTGCTGCAGAGCAATTTGAGCTCTGTGGGGTGTGAGGAGCCGGGTGGTTCACAGAGGAGCATCTCCCAGAGGTGGAGCAGCTGCATGACCTGGGCTGGCTGTTTACACTTGACCTCCTTTCAGAGGGGCTGGGTGTCCATTACAGGCTTTGCTGAGCCCACCCCGGGCTCGTGTGTGCCTGTGCCCGGGGATTAGAGCTCTTTAGCAGGGATTAGGGGCATTATCCCAGGGGAAGCATGTCTCACAGGTTTGCACCGGGCTGGGAGTGTCCTCCCGGCCCTGCTGAGGAATGATCCCAGGCAACAAGCCTGAAAGGGAGATGCTAATCCTGTCTCCAGAGGGGACGCCCCTCATGTGATGTTCCACTGGGAGGGCAGGAGGGGTTTGGGCACGTGGAGCTGGTTCCTGCTGCCTGCAGCCTCCTGGTCTTGCTCTCCAACCTGCAGTCCAACCTCTGCAGGGGTTTAATTAAACCTGGACTCTGCCATCACGCTGGACAGTTTGGGAAAGGCTTGTGGAAGATTTTGGGTTGTGATGCTCTTAAATCTAAAGTGACTTCCAATGCTGTTTGGAGCTGATTCAAGAGTGTTCATCAATGTGGGAGGATCTTGAGCTGAGCTCATAGTTGTGCTGGGCATAAACCACCTTGCAGCACCTCATTTAGAGTCATGCAACCCTAGAATGCTTTGAGCTTAAAGCTCATGTTGCTCCATGGGCAGGGACACCTTCCACTGGCCCAGGCTGCTCCAAACCCCATCCAACCTGGCCATGGACACTTCCAGGGATGGAGCAGCCACAGCTTCCTGGGGCAGCACTGCTGAAAGTTCTCTTGATGAAAGATCTTTTTGCCAAAAGCTTCACAGAGTTCTGACGAGCACTGTCAAACCTTGGCCATGCTCCCCAACCTCAGAGGTGGCCACAGCCCCCTGGTCTTTGCTTTTATCCATCTGTGCTCCTTCCAGGGGCTGAGAAGGAAGGGAAGCCCTGCTTTGAGCTGCTGCAGGAGGATGAGCTGTAGGCCCTGTCCCTGCTGCTGAGCAGGGGAATGTTCCTATAATTGCAGCCAGCGTTGACTCAGGTGCTGTGGTTTTGCTCTGGGCTGTCTCTAGCACTTCATTCCCTCCTCTCTCCCACAAAAGCTGGGGAGGATGGAGCAAGGTGACCACCGGGCTGTTCCCTCTGAGCTCCTGGGACTCTTTGGGATGCTGCTTTCCCAGGATTGCCGTCCAACACCCACGTTGGGAAGCTGGGAGAGAGAGAGGGAGGAGGAGAAGGAGCCTGAGTGACTTTGACAGGGTTGGGCTGGTGGCTGCAGCATCCTTCCCTGCTGGGGCTGCTGCCTGGTTCCTCACCAGCTGCAAGACCCCCACAGCCAAAACCAGCCCTGCCTGACCCTTGGGTTGCTGTGTGTCCAGTTGTCCTCGTGGACACTTCTCCCCTAAAGCCCCACCTTGCACCCAACCAGGTGTTTCCATGTTACTCTTGCACCCAAAGCCAGAGGCTGAGCAGAGCATCCCCACCCCTCAGCTTGCTCCCTCCGTGTGCTGAGAGTCCAGACTTGGGAAGAAATCTGCATTTAGGGATATGCACTTTTCCTAGGGGAAGAGCTGGCCCCCAGGACACACCACATCTCCATAAGAAAGCTGCTGAAGGCCGGAAAAAAGCCGGCTTTGTTGGGCTTTCTGCAGCTCTAAGCACTGTGGGCTTTCGGTTTCCTCTCTTGTTTTTCTCTTGAAGCCCAGCTTTCATCTCAGAGTATTTATTTTTCACTGCTTGAAGGAGGAAAAAAAAAGAAGACTTATTTTTCTTCTTCTCTCTTTTTTGTTTTTTTGAAAAGAAATATATTTATTTTAAATTAAAATAGCAAATGTCTGCGCCTTTTATGCAGAGGGAAGCAGGGCCGGTCTCTGGCGAGTTGCTGCAGGAAAGGGAACCAAATCTCCCCTTCTCCTCCCATGCCATCCCCACATCCCCAGCAAACACCTCTCCCTGTGCTCGCCCCTGCTCCCCATCCAGCCCTGCTTTCCTTGCCCTCCCTTTTTTTCCCAGCTTTCTGTCCCACTTTCCCTTTCCCCCCCGTCGAATTTCGCTGCCCTTTGGGTCCGAGGAGCCCTAATTGGAACAGGCCGGCTCCTCTCCTGCTTCCTGCGTGGGAGTGAGAGGCAACGCTTGTGAAAACAGTTCAAAAGTGCACACAAATTTTTGCCTAATCCTGCCTAAATAACAGGGGGCTCAGCCGGGGTTCTTTGCCCGGGTGTCCCTGCTCCCTGAGCAGGGGGGCATCTGGGAAAGGCGAAGCTGCCCGAGGGGCTGGAGGTGCCTGGTGGGGCTGGGAGGCTGAGCTGGGGCTGTGGTGCCCCCACGGTGCCCCCACGGTGCCCCCACCATGCCCTGGTGCCTGGTTGGGGAGCGTGGGAAGGGTCTGGGCTCCCGGCCCCCCTCGGCACAGCCCTCTCTGATCCTGAGAAAGGTTTCCCGGCTGCTGAACCCTCCCAGCTGGGGGATGTTGGGAAGGCTGTGCTTCAGCTTCCCCCAGCCCTGACTCTGCCCTGGGCTGGATCCTCGGGGTGGGATGGAGGGGGCTCGGCGTGGACAGTGTCAGGCTTGGGGTGGGATGGAGGTCCTGGGCTCGGGTGGTCGGTGTGGGCTCGTGGGAAGAGGGTGGGAGAGCAAACCCATGTTGGCCCTTGCAAAGCCTCTGAGAAGCTCCTCCTGCTCCGTTGTGGTCATCCAGCAGTGGGAGGACATCCTGGACTGTTGGCATAGCCAGGTGGGCTCAGGGAGGGACATGGGCACAAATTCCTGGAGCCCTTGGCTGCACAATCCCAAGGGATGGTTTTTCTTGACTCTCCTGTCAAATGATCTTGTTTGAAACCAACATGCGTCTCCTCTTAATCATGGAATCATAGAATGAGTTGGGTTGGAAAGGACCTTAAAGGACCATTTTGTCCCACCCCCAGCCCTGGGCAGGGACACCTTCCACCAGCCCAGGTTGCTCCAAGCCCCATCCAACCTGGCCTCAGACACTTCCAGGGATGGGGCAGCCACAGCTCCTCTGGACTTCCCTACCCTTCCAGGGAAGAAGTCCTTCCTAAAATCTAATCCAAATCTACCCTGGTTTATTTTAAAGCCATTATTCCCCCTTGTCCCTGTGCCTCTGTGAAGCCACCAAGAGGCCTGAAACCCCCACATTATCATCCTGCTCCAGGCCTGGGAAGGGAGGATGAGGACTTTGGGCACGTTGGGTTCCTTCCTCGGTGTCCACCCCTCAGAGCAAGGGCAGGAGGTGCTGCAGGGCTGGGTGTCTCCACTCTGACCTTCTGTGCACCCATTTACACACAGGATACCAGACAGGGACACACTGGGGCTTGGATGGAAAAAAAAGTGAGTGGCCGAGGGGAGCTTTGAGGAGTCACTGACCCTGAGTGGGAAGTGGCTGAAGAATTCCTTTGCTCCCATCCCTCTGCTCGGAGCATCTTTTTTTTGTCCCCCTTCCCTGCCATTTATTTCCTTGTGCAATCACATGCGAGTGCTTTGGCGTGCAGAGGAGCTTCTTGTGTTTTAAGGTCAAAATCCCGAAAGTTTGTAAATCCCAGGCCTTTAAAAAGATCAGATGTGTGGAAATAGTTTATCCATGAGCAGCCTGGGGAGAGCAGAGTGGGAATTTGGCTGGGGGATGGACTCAGTGATCTCGCTTCACTGTAGGTTTTCTCTCAAGCTCCGTGTCACACGTGGGGTGGGGGGTCAGGGCAGGTCCCCCTTAGCACTGAGCCCTTCTAGAGGTGGTGTCAGGGTTGTCATTATCCTCTTGCTTTCCAAAGTCCCATCCCCAGGGTGTCAGGGAGCTGGAGGGGTCTGGTTTGGTGAAGCCACCGACCCCTCTTTGCCTCTGGAAGCTGCAACTGGATGAATAGTTGTCCCTCTCTGTGTCCCAGATTGCTTCTTTCTGCTCTACAGATGCTGGAACTGCTGGTGAACATAATTTTCCAGGGTGACTGCAACTCCAGGTAGTGCTTAAAAATCAAACCCTAACACCCTGCCTGGTCTCCCAGGGGGAAAATCAAACGTGGCTCCCTGTCAGGGCAGGAGGAGGATGTGGCATCCAGACAGCCAAGTGCAGTGGCAGGGAGGCTTTGATGGGCCTCATCAAACCATCCATGCTTGTCTGGGCCCTCCTTCTGGGCTTGCTTTTTGGATTAAACCCCTGAAATCTCTAAGCTGAGCTCAGGTGGAACAGCTGGGTTTGGGACTGTGTCCCCTGTGTGTGCTGTGTGGGCAGCACACAAAGAGAGATGCTTTATTTGTGTAAGCTTTGATTAAAATCTTGGAAACGGGTTTCAGATGGCAGTGAAAGCTGAAACCCGACGAGCTGAGCATGGGTTGTTGCTTTTGTTCCTGAAATTCTGCTCAGCTCTGACCTTTAGGCATCCCAGCCTGGAGGACATCAGCAGGGCTGGAGTTCCATGGGAAGGAACTTCCCTGCACCCAGCAAAGCTCTCAGAATCACAGAATTATAACTGAGTTGGAAGGGACCCACAGGGACCATCCAGTCCAGCTGCTGGCCCTGCACAGCCCATCCCAAGTTACATCAGGCAGAGCTGGGTGAAGCCCCCCGTGCTCCTCAGACAGCCAGGGATTGACAAAGAACATGATATTTAAATAAATTCAGGATCACAAATTCAGCAGAGACAGAATTTAGATTAAAAACTGTCCATCCCCCGTGTCTTTCTTGGGTCACAAAACATCTGCAGAGCTTTACACACAGTTTAGTTTTCCCTGTGGGCCATCCACAGGGATCCTGGTGGCCAAGCCAAGGCTTCTGTCACCCTCGTTTGTGGGGCTGGTTTGTCCTCTGAAGAAATTTTAACAAGTAGCTGCGATCTAAGAGTTAAAAAATAGATGATGTTTCAATCCTGAATCTGCTGAGTACAACATGTTTTGAAGGAGAAGCCTTGAAATGCACATTGGGGGTGATTTTGGTGTTTAAATAGAAACCCTCCTCTGACAAGGGTTTTTTTTAATTTGAAAACAGACTGTTTGCTTCTCCATGACCTCTCTCTGGGAGTCACTTTTAAGTCTCCCCTGTTTTGACATGTTGTTTGTGCAGAGCTCAGTGTTCACCTTCCCAAAGCAAAACCTTATCCCCCCAGCTACCGAAAAATTGATCTGCTGGGGATGTGCAAACCCAACCCCGCAGATCCTGGAGGAGAAAACAGGGAGAAGCAAGGCTAGATATTTGCTATTGCAATGGTAAACCCCCAAATTTTCACCTTGCCTTGCTGCTCTTGCCGTCTTGCCTGAGGAGGTCACCTCCACACTGGTTTTCATGAGTAAAAATTGGGGTTAGAAAGGTTTTCTCAGGCTGGCTGTGACTCCTTCCCATGGCAGGAGCTGCCGGGTAACCAGGCACAGAGGGGAGGGATTCCTGGGTGGTCCCTGAAACCACAGAAAGCAAAGCATTAAAATGTAACATGAGGATGAAGGGAAAGGGGCACTGAACCACTTTCTCCCGGCGTTATCTCGAGGCAGCAGATGGGGAACAGAGATAACAAGGGTGGCTGCCCATTTTCCCCTGCCCTCTCCAGCCAAATCCAGTAAATAATGAAGTGTAATTTGCCAGATAGCCCTGATTGTGGTATTTGCTTTCGAAGGTCCTGCTGCTGCCACTGGGGCAGCAATCCTGGATTTATGTGGGGAGGAATCTGGTCCCCAGGGACTCAGGGTCGGCAGTTTTACTGGTCCTGCCTGAGCAAAGAGTCTGCAAATCATTCCTGGAGTGCCCTGGTGGCTGCTGTGGGAGGAGGTGGGATGGAAAGGGTGATTTCAGCATGGCTTTGACTTGGGGTGAGAGGTGGAAGGGGCAGAGGTGGAGGCAGAGAAGTTGCTCTGTTTGGCTCAGCAGTGGAATTGCACTCGGTGCATCCAGAGGGTGATTTGGGGGTGCTTTGCACCCTCACCCTGTGCTAACAGAGCTGCAGGGGGATGTTTGTCCATGGAATCACTGAATCCCCTGGGTTGGAAGAGCCCTCCAAGATCAAACCATTCCCCCAGCACTGCCATCCCACCACTAACCCACGTTCTGAGTGCCACATCCACACATTTTTTTGGACATTTTTTTGATTCCAACACTGCCCTGGCAATTCTATTGACCCAACCCTGGGATTCCCACTTGGGAAAAAACCCAGTATTTTGTTGTTTGGCCTTT
This sequence comes from Campylorhamphus procurvoides, assembly GCA_013396655.1. Classification (NCBI taxonomy): domain Eukaryota; kingdom Metazoa; phylum Chordata; class Aves; order Passeriformes; family Dendrocolaptidae; genus Campylorhamphus; species Campylorhamphus procurvoides. The sequence goes on along the minus strand of WBMV01000772.1, from coordinate 203,499 downwards.
AAATGATGCCCATGAGTTTGGCTATGGAGGATGTGATTGGAGCAGGATCCTCACACTGGGAAGCATCTCTGCTACACTGGGCTGCAGCTTTCCATCCCTGAATCCATGTTTTATCAGGAACTCACTCAGAACTGCCTGAAACAAGCACTCACCATCATTTTGCTGACTAAATCAGAGCTGAAATGAACTTAGAGCCATAGAAATCTGCAGTGGCATTCTCACAAAACAGAGAATTGTTTGGTTTTTCATGTCTACATCCAAATACTCATGAAAACACCAAAGGGTTTGCCCATGTTGTCGTTTTTCCACTGTTTTTCCATGGAAACATTTCCACTAGGCTGCACTGCTAAACCAACCTCAGGTGGAAGGTTTCCATATGGGCCCGATAAAGTTCAGTTTTTGGGATGGTGGTTGGACAAGACTTTCCTTTTCCATCAAAGTTTTTCAGGAACGCTCAAATTGTAGAAAAAAGAGCCAGACCTTTATTCTGATTTTTTTCTCAAAGGGTTGCTCTTGCCTAAGAGACTCTTTGGCTACAAATATCCACCTCCTTCCAAATGAATTAGGACAAGGCATAAAGCAAAGGAAAGGACGAGGGTTCCTTGTCGTCAGGACTTACTCCAGGCTGGCTCTTGGCTCTCCCCTGGGATGGCTGCGCGTCCTTCGTGACTCACCCGGCTCTGTCGCTCCCGCCACGGGCTGGGCATGATGGAACTCCGGCTTCATGTGGGATTTTCCAGCTCGTTGTTTTCCCTGCCTCCTCAAATGGGTTTTCTGCTGGTTCTCCATCCTGCCCCAGCCTGCTGTCAGCTCCCTTTTTCATGGGATCATAAAATCCCAGGGTGGGTTGGGAAGGGACCTTAAAGCCCATCTAGTGCCACCCCTGCCATGGACAGGGGCATGTTCCACTATCCCAGGTCACTCCAAGGTCTGTCCAACCCAGCCTTGGACACTTCCAGGGATGGGGCAGCCACAGCTTCTCTGCCCAACCTGTGCCAGGGCCTGCCCACCCTCCCAGGGAAGAATTTTCTGGGAGAAAGGTTTTTCTAAGACTGTTTAATTTTTTCCTTGATTTTCTCTGGACCAGAATGTTGAAATGGTAATTCAGGGATGTTTTTCTCTCTCTCCTTGCCCACCTTCCCGTGAGATTCTTTGCAATCCTTGTCTGGAGCTGCTTGGTCATCTCCCAGGCTCCAGAGCTCCAGACACACCTGGGATGAAGCCCAGCAGGTCGATGTCTGGAAAGGTCTTTGATATCATTGCCCAATTCCAGTGGCGTGGGGACACCATGTGCACCATGTCACCTGGCCAGCCCGACTCCTGTCCCCTTCCCCAGTGCTGTGTCCTCATGGCCATGTTTCTCTCCTGCTTTTCCCAGATATGGAATGTGCAGATGTGCCTTTATTAACTCCCAGCAGCAAGGAAATGATGTCTCAGGCATTGAAAGCCACGTTCAGCGGCTTCGCCAAGGAGCAGCAGCGGCTGGGAATTCCCAAAGGTAAGAAGACATGCTTTTCCCAGGGTGGGATTGTGTCCTCCTGCCAGGCTGCCCAGAATTCTCCACATCTTCCATCCCCTTCGTTGCTTCAGCTGGAAAAATATGGATAAGTCATCTCTGTTGTAGGGAGAAGCAGCAGGAGTAAAAGCAGAGGCTGCTGACAGGGAGAAACCAGGAGAAATGGGTTGGAGAAGGGAATCTGAGAACTGCTGCGATTATTAAAAGTCCCAAACAAATCCCAAGCTCATTCCTTGCCTGAAATATGTCTGGGCATGGGCTTCCTGCCAGTCTCCATGGGTGAGGCAGCTGCAGCCCTGTGGGTGCCCAGCTTTCCTGGGAAAACTGCTGGGGATTGCTCACTGGTGGCTCCTCCTGCTGCAGATCCCCAGCAGTGGACGGAGACGCACGTGCGGGACTGGGTGATGTGGGCGGTGAACGAGTTCAGCCTGAAGGAGGTGGATTTCCAGAAGTTTTGCATGAATGGAGCTGCCCTCTGTGCCCTGGGCAAGGAATGCTTCCTGGAGCTAGCACCTGACTTTGTGGGAGATATCCTTTGGGAGCATCTGGAGATCTTGCAGAAAGGTGAGTCCTGGAGTCTCCAGGGGGGATGGTTCATGCTGGCCTGGCCAGCCTGATTTTGGGGCTTTCCAGACACCAGTGAGGTGTTCACCTCGGGCTTAAATCCCAGGAATAACATCTTTCAAAGCCAAGCTTCCCAGTAGGAATTCCAAATGGGTATCCCAACCAGCAATGGGCAATGCAGATCCTGGCACTGCTTGACAGGGGCAGAGTGTTTTGCAGGATGCTTGGCAGGAACCCACCGTGGGCAGGGACACTCTGCCTGCCTGGAATTGATGGTGGGATTTTCCAGAGCATTTTTCCTCAGCTTGTTCAGCTCCTGTTGTGAACTTTAGTACTTCCTCCAGGAGAACTGGGCACAGCAACACTGCCAAAATCCCACCCTCATTTCCCAGAGGTGATTGGAAGCTGCATTGCTTTGTTTCACGTCCCAGAAAAGGTGTTTCACATCCCCCAAATGGCATTTTAGGGAGGAGAAGGCATCTCTGCCAGTCCTTGCATGACAGCATCCAAGGGCATCCATTGTCATTGACTGGGGACACACACAGTGATTTTGGGTGTGGATTTTCAGTGCCTGGATGCCCAAGAAACCCTGGGATTGTTTCTAAAGAGCAGGAGAAGAGCTGGACACCTTTCCCTGGGCCATGAGCAGCACACCTGGGCTCCTTTTCCAGCTCCTTTTTGTGCAGAGCTGTTTGCTTTCCTGGAATATCCCTTGTGCTGTCCTACTGACCCTGGTGGCAGGAAGGGGAGGGGGAGCACAATTATTCCTTCCAGGAAACCATTGACAAATGGATGTTAATTGCCAATTACTAATTTTACTGCTACCTGTGGTTTGCCAAAGGTAAACACGGCTCTTCCCGGGCTCTGGGTAGGTCAGGCTGTTTTTCTGCCCTTCCACTCTATATCTGGGCTGCTCTTCTTGGTTTGCATGTTTTTTATTGAGTGTTTGTATCAACAGCAGGCACTTTAACCAAACAGAGCAAAATGTTGTGGTCAGCCCCGTTTCTCCTCGCTATGAGCCATTCCTTGGATCTTTCCTCACTGGTGTCCCTGGCTGTGGCACAAGGGTGGAACTGGATGATCTTTAAGCTCCTTTCCAAGCCAAACCATTCAGTGATTCTGTAATTCTATGAATTTTTTGGGCTGTAACTCGCTGGAGAGGGCTGTGATGTGCTGCAGGCACTGGCTGAGGCATCAGAGCTGCGTGTGTAGCTCCTTCCTGCAGATTCCCCACACGTGGAGATGAACTTGGGGCTGTAATTTCACAGGAAAGTGGGAATCCTGTTCCCATAGAGCTCTGACACACACAGGGGTGTTCAGACACTGCAGTATTGAGGATGCAGAAGGTCTGGGATAGACAGGAGCAAAAGCAGCTGGAAATCCCTGTGCCTGTTGCAACTCTCCTTCCAAAAGGATGGAAAAGGATAAAGCCCAACCCCTGTGTCTCCACACTGCTGGTGTAGCCCTGGGAACCAAGAAACCTCCGTTGTGTGTTTGGCTTTGCTCGTGACTTTGTCACTCTTGCACAAGCTGAGCAGCAACTCTGGTGGGTTGTGAACAATTTCCCAGCAGGGCAATATCTCTGAAGAGTTTGGGGAGTAACTAAGAACTTCTAAGAAATAACCAGCCTCAGCCCAAGCACTGGTTTCTGTTCCCTGTAGGTCATGGGGCTGCTGTCAGTGCTAGCACATCTCCAACCCCTGACGAGATCTGGGTCATGCTGGACAAACAGAAGGTGCCAAATTGTCCCTGCCACATCTCTCTCCTACCAGGAGGACTTGGGGTGTCTCCACTTTGCACCTGGGGGTGGGGTGTGTGCAGAGATCAAGGGGTCTCCAGGCTCAGGCATGGGTCCAACTTGTCTCTCCATCCTTCCCAGCCACCCACCAGCATCTCCTGGGGGTGTTGATGCTGGGAGTGCTGGTCAAGCCCAAAATGTTTGGCTTCACCTGTGCCAGCCCCAGGGTCGTGCTGGGACAGGCTGTGACCTCGCTGTCCCCTGAGCTGACCTCCCCTGTGAGCTCTAGTGACTCATGTCCCACAGGCTACTCAGGGTTATAAAAAGGCAGCAGATGGGTGACTTTTCCCTGCATGGATTTGGGTATTTTCAGGCCTATTTTCCCAAATTTCTTCCTAAAATAACCCACCCCAGTTACCAGCAGTCAGCAGTGCCCTCCGCTTGACTGTAAGGTTGCTCTCCTGCTCTGTGGTCACCCACCCTGCCCCTTGGCAGCCACTGTGGGGAGAGGAAAAGAGCTTTTCTCATTAATTCTCTGTGTTTGCACAAACCCTCCTTTTGTTAGGGAATATTTTCCACCCTGCAATCCCCAGGAGAGAGGGCCAAAATTAGGCTCCTCGCGAGCGAACGTGAGTTATCTTCGCTTGGCTCCTCTTGAGCCTCAGCAGAAATAAACACAGCCCGGAGCTGCCTGGGGTGGGCTGGGGGGGTTATTTTGGTTGCCCTCTGCACAGGGAAGAAAATCTCCCATGCCAGGATCCGTGCCCACAACGCTGTGTTGGAATGAGAAAGGTGTCAATGGAAAAAGTGGTCAGGGCAGGAGCAGCTTTTGTGTGGGAAAGCAAAGCCAGCGTCAAGCCCAGGAGCACCAGAGTGCCTGGAAAAAGCAACAGGGAGCAGAGAATGTGAGCTTTGATGTTCTGTTTCCCAGTGAATTTTGCCTATAGAGAGGCCAAAATTTGGCATTCTGCCCATATAGACACAGAGGGGGTCTGGGTCAGGGGTTGGGTCGTGGACACTGGGACGGAGCATTTTTGGACATGGAATGTTCTCCCTGCATCAGGTGCTGCCTGGGCTGGGAATTAGCATTAATGAGGGGTTAGAGGAGCTGGTGTTGGTTTGTGTTACCCACTCCCTCACACACACCTACTGCTGGTCTAAAAATAGGGGGTTTCAGGAAAACAGCTGCCCTTGTATGGTGAGTTTTTTCAGGAGCTCACACATGGAAGCGTGATCAGCAACCCTGGGGAGGATGGGAGAGGACAAAGCCCGAGGCAGGCAAGGAAATGATGCAACTGGTGTTTCAGAACCACCTGGAGCCTCTGATTGAGACAGTCATTGCTGTTGGGTTGGGTTGGTTTAAATTTGGCCATACCTGCAGCAAGAATTCCCAAAGCTCCTCAGGTTTTGTGGGATTTCAGCTCTGGATTAATTTCTGTCCTTTGGAACGTCCCAGTTTAACCCCGAGAGGAGCATTTTGGGAAGTTCAGACCTCTCTGTGTTGCAGCAAGTCTTGCAAAGCACCGTGTGTGACATTTCCTTCCTTTCCCCTTTGCAGAGGAGGTAAAACCGTACCCAGCAAATGGAGTGAACTCGACATATCCCGAATCCCGCTACTCCTCAGACTACTTCGTTAGTAAGTCTCAATGATCAGTGTCATTCCAGTGTTTCCAGGCATGGAGGTGCCTCCTGGTAGAGATTTGTCTGCATCACATGAGGACTCTGCAAAGTCATGCTGGGTTTGGGGTTTATTTCAAAGCCATCTGTGTTTTTGGGGGCTGCTTTGAGTGCCATAATCCGATTTTGCAGGTGGTATTTGTTTGAAGCTGTAGCTCAGCAGACCTTGAAAGAATCCTCAGCACTCCTGAGTACTTGGAATTGTTAAAAACATATTTAGAAAGGGAGGGAATGGGAAAAGAAGGCTTAATTCTGGGTTGCTAGGAAGGAGCCTAGCAAGGAAAGGGGTGAGTCCTCAATCCTGCACTTCCCATTGCCATTGGTTTGGAGATGTTCTTTAAGCACGTGTGAAATCTGGGAGGTATTTCATGAAGCAGCAAAAAAACTCCAAGTGACCTGAAGAGAAGAGATTGAGATGAGAAATTCCTTACTCAGAGGGAGGGCACAGGTTGCCCAGAGAAGCTGTGGCTGCCCCATCCCTGGAAGTGCCCAGGGTTGGATGGGGCTTGGAGCAACCTGGATTCCACGGTTCCATGATTCAGGGAATTGGGATTGCAGGCTCTGGCCAGTGAGGAGAGGTGACTGTGGAAATGACTCACCTCTTACAGTCACCAATGAAACATTTTTGCCCTCTGTCTCCATTGTGAGATTCCATTCTCTGATTTTCCAACTTTTCCCCTCTAGCAGCTCTCCTGAGAGGAGCTTGGTGCCCTGCTCTTTGCTGATGGCTGGGAATGTCTTATCTTCTAAGACACCATCTCTGTCCCTTTCAGAACCCTTACCACCCCAAACCAGTGCCCAGCTGTGCCAGGTGTTTTCTACCCAAAGATCTCGGATGCCCCTGTGGGTGGGGAGGCTGCGGAGGGAGCGGGTGGTGCTCCGGTGTCCTGGAGCTCTCTGGGATGGGTTCTGATGATCCTGTTCTCCCCCCAGATTATGGCATTGAGCACGCCCAGTGTGTGCCTCCCTCCGAGTTCTCCGAGCCCAGCTTCATCACAGAGTCCTACCAGACCCTCCACCCCATCAGCTCCGAGGAGCTGCTGTCCCTCAAGTACGAGAGCGACTATCCCTCGGTGATCCTGCGGGACCCGGTGCCCATGGACCCCCTGCAGACAGACTACTTCACCATCAAGCAGGAGGTGGTGACACCAGACAACATGTGCATGGGGCGTGCCAGCCGAGGTAAAGCTGGGCTGAAACCTGGGATCTGCTTGGGTTTGTCCTCTTCTCCCTGTGCCAACATCAGTGCTGCCTTCCCGTGCGAGCAGAGTCATTCCCCAACCTGTGTGTCTTCTGGGGTTGGATTCCCTGGTGGCTTTGAGCCCTCCCTGCCTTCCTCTCCAAGGAAGACTTGAAGAAGGAATTTCTTTTCTCTCCTGTTTTTACACCACCTGCAAAATTGCAGCGTTTCTGGCGCTGGGGTTTGATGTGAAACTGGAGTGAAAGTGAAATAAGCTTGAAGGTTATGAGGGAGGACAAACTGCTGTGTGGTTGTATAAATCCCATTTTTTAGGAGACCAGGCAAAACCTCACAAATTTTTCACAAGTTCTCATCAGGAATTACTGGCCATGGCTCTGGAGAGTTTAAGACTCGATGATCCCACGTCTTTATGTCCATGGATATTCTGCTGAATCCAAGCCCTGGGCTTTGTCAGGAGGTGCAGATGTCACAGGGGCTGAGTCAGACCCCCTGAATCCTCCAAGGGGTTAGAGAGGTGCACGATCCCTGTTTTAGGTGATGGAATTTAAACACCTAAACACTTTGGAGGATCTGAGCCCAAATACCTTCCCAGTCAATGGCATTAAATTCAGAACATGTTGGATCCACATGCCCAAGTGCTTTGTAGCCACATCACCTGGTGCAGGGCTGAGGATCTGCTCCCCACTCTCTGTTCCAAGAACAGTTTAATCCACAGAGCCCAAAGTCACTGGCGAAGGGGTATTGTTATCTCCTGACTCCAGGTAGGCAACCTGAGGCACAGGGAAGGGAACTGCCCTGCCATCACCCCCTGAACAGAATCCAGGAGTTCCCAGGCCTAGAATTCCTTGGGGTGACCTGTTCTCTGAGCCAGGTGTGATTGCTGGGCATTTAAACCCGTCCCTCCAGCTCTGAGAGCCGAGGATGTGCTGCCTTCCCAGCAAAGCCAGAGCCCTTTGCAGCTCTGCATTGCACATTCCTGGCTCACAGCAGCTCTTTTTAAGCTTCTCCTTCTTTTTCCAAGCTGGGAGAGCTAATGACAGGGAAGTCCTGCTGACAGAGGTGACCTGGATGAGCCAGAAGGGCAGCAGGGTTGTAATTTTGGGTGAACTTCTCTTTCTGGAGTTGTTTTTCTGCCTGAATTTCATCAGTGTCTTTCCCTTTTCTTGACCTTTTTTTTGACACAGGTGATTTCATAACTGTCATGAAAATGCACCAATTCAGGAAGGCTTTTGCAATTGTACCTTGAGCCTGTGCTCTGTGGCAAACCTAAAAATCATTTCAAGGGAGGGAAGAAAGAGCCCTTAATGCTGTTGTTAGCAAAGACTTTAATATCCTGATCCCAACAGGCTGTGCTCACACCAACCCCACATTTCAGCCCTGGAAAGGGCCTTTGGGTGGCAGAAATCCTCCAGGAGGGGTGGAAAGAAGCTTTAACATAAAGCAGAGCCCAGTTAATTTGTGTTTATGTGCATCTTTACCTTGCACTGTCTTCAAAGTTGAGTCTGTCACAGAGTCAGGCCCTTCAGCATCACCTCAGGGGGAGGATTTTCCAGGCAATTGTCTTTTTTGGGTGGTTTAGGAATGAATTCTGTGGTCCATGGGAGTTGTTTTACTCTGCCTTATCAACAAGGACTCCTGGTTGGAAAATGCCAAACTCTTTTAAGCTTCTCCTGGATCAGTGCAAAGTGTGATTTTTCCAGTTAGGCCAAATTAGGTGAATTTTCAATGGATTGACACAAACCACACCTCTGTCAGGTTTTTAATTCCTTTTCTAAACGAAGAAGTGCTGCAGGACTGGCCAGGGAGTTGGTTGTGCCTCTTAATGTGCACACACAGAGCAGTGTTGGAGTCTTTTAGCAGGATTCAGCAAAGGATTGACACGTATTCTGTGGAATTCTCAAAAAAAAAATAAATAAAAGGAATAAAAATAAAGTGAGTTGGAAACCTGGATATACCAGCAGAATCAAACTTCCCAAGATTCCAGGCCAGCAATCAGGGGCAGAGCCTGCATGAGTTGAGTCTTTTGACAGCAAATACAACCCAACAACTATTTGGGGGAGTGTGCCAGCGCCCTTCCACGTTCCCCTTCCCCTGGGATTGACTAGCCAAGCCCAAGCTGTGGGTAGCTCTGCCAATGGAAATTTCTCCAGGAGTTCTTGCACAATCCCAGCAGCTGTTTTTAGCCCGCTTTGGGAAATTAGTGAACTTGAATGATCCTGTTACGCTCGTAGTTTGTCAGGAAAGATGTTGAGCAATCAGCAGCGTAGGGGAGATCAGAGGAGCAGCGTCAGTTTGTTCTTTGGCTCCTTTTTTAGCTCTGTTTTAAGTACAGAGGGTATACTTGCTGTCTTCAGGGGGTGTAAATCAGCACTGCTGAGGATCTGGCCTCTCATGTTCTGGTTTTTACTAAAAATACCCCAGAGAGCAGCTTTGATACAACCCAGCTGTGCTCACCTTACCAGAACTGGAAAAATAGCTGTTTGAGCTCTCAGCCCTTTGCTCTCCTCCTCCATCAAATCTGCTGCTCTTTGGGGATTTGGGGGTGGAAGCTGCTTGGAACATATGGCATGAAAAGGCTGCTGTGGAGTTTTGGAGGAAACATCAAAAGCAGAGGAGCTGGTGCAGTGCCCGTGGATGTGCCTGAGCAGTGTTTATATGGGGCTGGCAGAGGGAACAGGGCATTTATTGGGCACCCCCCTATCCTTCAGCAGCAAGAGTCATAGAAATCATGAAGTAACAGAATGGTTTGGGTTGGAAGGGACCTTAAAGATTGTTCCAACCCCTCTGTCATGGGCAGGGACACCTCCCACCAGCCCAGGTTGCTCCAACCTGGCCTTGGACACTTCCATGGATGGGGCAACCACAGCCTCTCTGGGCAACCTGTGCCAGGGCCTGCCCACCCTCTGAATAAAGAGGTCCATGTTTAGACACCTGAACATCTAAAGTGAATTATTTCTCTGTTGTTGCCTTTTTGGAACAAGAGGACCATTTCCAGCCAGGCCCAGGCATCAGCCCTGGGGAGAACGAGGCAGGATTTGGGGTTTTTCCTCTCTGAAGTGTTCCAGGGCTCAGCCCTCCTCTGAATGACACATTAAAGTGTCCCTTGGCCAGGCTGGGGGAACCTGAGCTGTGGTGGGACAGCAGGTGAAGCCTCCTGTGCTGACCAAGCCCTTCTCACCTGCCGTCCCTCCTCTCCAGGTAAGCTGGGGGGTCAGGACTCCTTCGAGAGCATCGAGAGCTACGACAGCTGCGACCGCCTGACGCAGTCGTGGAGCAGCCAGTCGTCCTTCCAGAGCCTGCAGCGCGTGCCCTCCTACGACAGCTTCGACTCCGAGGACTACCCTGCCACCCTGCCCAGCCACAAGCCCAAGGGCACCTTCAAGGACTATGTTCGGGATCGGGCCGACATGAACAAGGACAAGCCCGTCATTCCTGCGGCTGCCCTGGCGGGGTACACAGGTAGGGCAAAGCTCCTGGGCAAAGCTCCTCCCTGCTGAGCACCCCCAGCACCAGGGGCAGAGCCCGAGGTCTGTTGGGTCAGTGCCCTGTGAGTGGGATTTGGGGGGTCTCTGAGGGGTTTGGGGGATCTCTGAGGGGTTTTGGGGTCTCTACATTGCTCAAGGTCTGTTGGGTCAGTGCCCTGTGAGTGGGGGTGAGTGGGGGTTTGGGGGATCTCTGAGGAGTTTGAGGGA